>CM060966.1:32280986-32383486 GCA_030765045.1 Tenodera sinensis | reverse complement strand
AGCAACTCAAAAAAAAAAAAAAAAATAAATAAATAAAATAAAATAAAAATAAATAAATAAATAAATAAGTGGTGAATAACGGATTTGTGATTTTAGTAGAATGTATGGCAATTTAGCTAATCATGTCCCATGTTCATCTACTGCACCCTACACATGACGCCCGTTGTGGGCAGAGGCGGCGATCGGTAGGCCTTGGCCCTACTGCGAAGTTGTACAGCGGAATATGACAATATTCCTTAACTTATACACAAGTTAAGGTTAGATTGTCATAAAGTATAAATATTAAAAACACAAATCGGTGTGCTGTACAAAATGCAATTGTCTATCAGATTCCTATTTTGAGGAAGACATTGCCCTGTAACAAAGATATGCTACCTGGTTTCCGAAGTCAAAGTTCTCCAATCATACGTTGATGTTGTTGGTGATAATAGGTATTACCTTGCTACAGTGATGGTTGCCAACTAGTAACACACTTTCCTACAAGGGTTGGCTCGACAGTTCGTGCATCGTTGGAGTGACGATTTAAAGTTGATATTACACTCCGTTGCTAAATAATGCACTTCAAGTTCTTGCACATATTCTTCCCGGACTAGGTTGAGCAATTCGGGCCTTAACCTCAGGGTAAACGCAGGTATTACGAAAGATGACAACTGATATACTTTTTACAAATTTTAATGTCGAACACGTTTGCATTTGTGACGAGATGCGCCGACCATTAGTCTTCTTAAAATATTAATTCACTGTTCACTGATAATCTATGATTCACTTGTATAAATGTATACTGTGATAAACCTTTTTGGTTTATCCGTAGATATCAAATTTATATCATTTCCATTCGCCCAAATCCTCGGACGAGCGATGTACGATACGCATTTGTCTCCTGAGGTGATCAAATAGCTAGCGACACTTTGTAAGGCAAGCGAAGCCAAGTTCAAAAATGTCCGTTAGGCCCTATCCCAACCAAACCTCCTATTTCAATAGTTTTACTCGTGTTTACATTTATTAGCTTTCACTTATCTCAATATCGTTATTACTATTATTTCTTCTTTTACTTTGTTATTCTTTTGTATTAATAAGTACTCTATGTCTTACTTCATGAATTATTCGTCTTAAACTGAATATGACTGCTGACATCAGATTAATCTATATGTATACCACCGATATTAAATGTATTTCCCTATCAGCCCCCTTTGACATAAAACTGGTGGATGCATCCACTGAATTGTCAGTTTATTCAACATTCGCTTTAAAGAAATCCATTAACCTCCGCACCTTTGTTCATGCTCATGGATACAAAATGTTAGTTTAATATACATAAGTACATAATTTCATTTAAACATTAGCAAACCAAGATTAATGTGATATAAGGTGATCTTTGTATTTGAGAGTAATTAGGGTTTTCACGGAAGCTAATCACCTTCACACCAATACTCAGCTTCTATTTTGACAAAATTGTAACGAACAGTATCTTGCCATAAACATCTTATGAGATTAATCAAGGGCTACTTACCAAAGAAGCCCTCTTGTGTAGTGAACAGAACATCACCTACCTGAAACAAAAGACATTGAAATTTAGTTCTGTCTTCCTTATTTTCATGCATTAGCCTTCCTACAGTTATCAGAATTGCATAAACCAAAAAGGTATATAAATAAAACACACTGAATTCTGGTATATGCAGATAATAAATTAACACTGAAGAAACTTCTGATGACTTAAATTTACATGACATTCTCTAGTAACTTGTTTGTTTTCATACAACTTCTACAAACTACTAGAGCTAAAAGATTATTTTTATATCTACTTCACGTTAATACAGATAAATGTATGCATAAACATTTTCACTAGGTAGGTTTTGTAGGTACAAAGGAAATACGGGAGCCTAAAGCGACAGTCAAAATTTTAAAAACAGGTCGCTATATGTAGATTTTGAAATTCCTACACTTTCCAAAACATCGCGAGGATGGTGACATCACTTAAAAATTGCGAAGCACTGAAAAACTAAAATCAATTACCAGGATCAAACTATTATAACAAAAGCTCATTGTTCTACAACCCCTTATGTTAATCGACATAAAGCATTTACAGATGTGGTTTTAATACTTACATATTTTCTTGTAGGTACAATGTAAATAAGGGAGCACAGTAGATTTAGCTATTGTTAAATCTGTAAAAGCGGATTGCTATTTTTTTTTTAAATTAGCGTCCTCCAACGTAATGTCATATCGGACGGTGAATGAATAAAACGAGTGAAATGATGCTCGAATGAGCCCGAGGTCCATGGAGCTTTAAGTTACCCGACATTCGTCTTCTCAGGATAAGGGAAAACCTCGGAAAAAACCTTACCCGGATAACTTACCCTAAGTGATATTCGAACTCGCGACCTCTTGAACGTGAGGCAGACACGCCAACCATCACGCTACCGATGCGCGCGCGGGTTGCTATGTGACGGCTTTGAAAAACATAAAAAGGAATAGCTATTTTTCTCGAAAAGAAGTTTAGGTATTCGACAATCCAAACCAATAACAGAGTATCTCGGAAACGGTTATATCCACAACAATTTGTATTTTAAATAAATTGTGTGCTTTAACGACATCTGCATTTTTGTGTAGTAAATTTGT
Organism: Tenodera sinensis; assembly: GCA_030765045.1. Taxonomy (NCBI): domain Eukaryota; kingdom Metazoa; phylum Arthropoda; class Insecta; order Mantodea; family Mantidae; genus Tenodera; species Tenodera sinensis. The sequence continues at coordinate 32,380,867 of CM060966.1, read as the reverse complement.
ATATCTCTGACTCTTATCGATCATACAAAATTCATTCAGAATGAACCGCAATAAAATATCTTGTCAAGAAAATATCTTAAAAATATACTATTTTGATCAATATTGTTAGAACCGTTTTTGAAGAAGTGGAAAACTTCGACCAATCTTCCATGTAAGGAGTAGTTGGGTTATTTTTTTACAGTCTTCCTGTCGGATCTTTAGAACGTACTGAACCCTAAATACTAAATTTGGTATTCTGCCTCCTCCAATCATATTTTTCCGCTTCCCGAAAGAATCTGGGCATTTTCAGATGTTTGGATCCATCTAGCTTCTTGACAAATGGATAAAATAAATGGTGTATTATTTCACTAACTATCGCGAAACATTGTATGAACAATGCTGTAATACTTTTCTAGCTTAATCGAATGAATTTAGCCACAATTTAATGTTAAAATGTCACACGAAGCTTAATTTCTAAGAGGGATTTGGCAACGTCACGCTAACATTAAATTGTGACTAAATTCGTTTGAATTGAAATAAAAAGTCATTAGAGCATTGCCCATACAATGTTTGCACGACAGTTAGTGAAATGATAAACCATCTATATGCATTCGTCAAGAAGCTAGACGGCTCCAAATATTTGACAATTTTTTTCGGCGAAACGGTCCTTATTGATAATAATTATTGGCATATTTGTTGCACTGATTATATAGAATCCCTGGTTAACGCATGGCCGAAGCAGTACATTCCACCCATTATGTATGAATGGGAGAAGAGAATCTAAACCTTTGTGTACTTTTCACTCCCAGAAATATTCACGCTCAGCCTGATTGCAAAACTACTTACAGCGCTGTACCTCTTTAATGCAGTTATTGTGCGGTAAAGAATAAAAGAAAACACCCATAAACTTCCCTCACTCACAGTGGCCTAAGAGCGCTCCGCTACAGTTTCTCTGTCTCCTATTTCTTCCCATGGATATGTTTACAACAAGATCGTTCTAGTTTGAGATAGATTATAGCCGACCTACTTAACCATCTCTCCTCTTTCACTGGTTAATATAAGTTCAAAAGGAAAGTGCAGGAGTATTTCAAGCACCTCTGTTCTGCCCAGTGGACACAGAATTTGAAATCTACCTCGAGCACGGAAATAATGCGTTAATTGTGAAAGATTCATATTAAGAGTGTTATGTAGTTTACCTCTGTGCAAGTCCTGTGTTTACAAGAAAATGCCTTAACACCCTGTACAATTTTCAGCAGCACCAGACGCATCCTACTGTGAATGGCAAGCCATCTTCCTGTTTCTGCAGCGTAGCCAGAGCAAATCAAATCACTGGCAGATAATGTTCCCTGGCGGTCCCAGTGCTGGAGAACAATCATGAAGACATGGAGCTCTGATAATATCTAAATGACCATAGCGAACATCCGCCCCAGCTGCCCCAAGAGGCAGTAACTTTGGCTTCCTTGCTGCAAGCCTCATACTACATATGTTTTACACACAATCTGTCTCTGTCCTTCGTGTTATCATGAAAGTATATAATGCAGTTTATAACAGATTTTCTTCAGCTTAATCCATAATATCCTTACATTTTCCTTAGGAAGCACTTTAACCCTTATAAATTATGTTGAATCTATATAGTTAATGTTCCAGCTGTTCATCTCGGGCAGAAGTACTCGTAATAAAGGGTCACTTTATTTTAATTTTAATCAAACGTGGGACACTAGTAGTCCAAGATACAGAGCATTACACAAAAATGTTATATCTCTTTTTAAGGACAGTGGTACGTATCCCAAGCTCACTAAGGTGTTAAACTGTAAACATATCAAAATCACAATTCAAGTAGCTTAACTCTGTCAGAGGGTCATAAAAATTACACCATCTAGTGTTTTCTGCCATACTGATAATACAAAATTTGTAATTACACTTCATAATATTTGTCAATAGACTTAAGTTAGGTCAGTAAGTGGAATTTCGAAAGCCTATGTGGATACATAACTGTCACAATATCCATTTAAATTACTTAAATATTAAGAAGACACATATTGTAATACATCATTGGATTCGCAAAATTTATAAGACAAAGCAAATACATAGAAAAACAAAAGAAAAAAAGATTTTTGAGTCATTCCCATGTAATACTGTTCTTAACCACTCACATAACAAAAAGAGTAACAGAAGCCGTCAAAGAAGCTTAACACTTATGTATATACTTGTGCGAAGAACATATTTTGTAGTTTGAAATCTACACAAATTCCTCGCAACCTAATTGTTTGAAGTTACTGTGACACTGGCCGCGGCAGCACGCCTCAAAGATTCAAGGTCAAGCTACCTCACACCACTGTCTGTGAATACGCGACCCGATGACAATGGAGCGGTCAGGACAAAGACACTATTGAGAGTGACAGAACAAAGGATTCCAGACTGCTCAGGAGACTTTAACAACCGAATTATTTATGAGAGGTTCGAGAAAACGTGAATATCGGGGAAAAATCCTTGCTAAGTCATTCTCCAATAAATAAGCGAGAAGAGCCAGTTAAGTGGAATGGTTAAATGTTGAACGAGATAGCCCTTAGCAGTTAGTTTTAAGTGTGTGTAAGGTATGTGTTGAGCGAATGTGTGTATCGTCAGAGACAATTGTAGACATTGAGTCGTCATATCGGAGTTGTTTCTTGTATGAAGTAATTTTAGGTGTGTGATGGTCGGATTTTTTTTTTTTTTTTTTTTTTTTTTTTTTCCCAGAGAACGACAGTGACGTATGCGTCAAGGTTGCGATCGGACTGAACAGTGATGACTAGGCTTCGGCGCCGGTGCATGTTGTCCACTTTTAAGCTTTGCTTGCAGGGAGGTTTTCAACCTGACGGGGTAGGTTGGTTAGGAACAGTACAGTCGCGTCGCTTCACATACAGGTTACTGTAGCGGTGTGTCACCCCCACTTTCCCCTAGCTCCTCTACTGTCAACAAACATGAAGCAGAAATGTGTACAGTAAAATAGCTCTCAACCAAAGGTCGTTTGCAACCGCAGCCGAAGCCTAGTAATGACTTTCAAAGTCACGACGAATTGTAAATTATGTTAACGACGAAAATAGACTCATTCTTGTGAGTCAATTTTGAGAGAAATAAAATGACAGAAAAAGTCATTGAATGTGTCATTTTGTCACACTGGTGCCAGGAGTAAGATTTGTTATATTGTCATTTTCCACTATTTTCAGCAAGTAAGCCTTCTCGGGTTGCTAATAACTTTGAAACTAAACGACGTTTATATTTCTCAAAAAGTGCGAAGGAGGTAAAGATTACGGACGTCTGGTTACCCTATTCTCATATAAAAATAGCGACGCTGATATGATCCTAGCAATTGACAGCGTTGTTGAACAACAAAATAATTTTTCCCCTAACACAATTATCGGATTACATGGATGTTACAGCCGATGAGTAGGGTAAATGTTTATTGGACAGCAGAACGTTAAAAAGGAATGTAAGAATTAAAATATATAGCACATGACTATGTGCCAAATTTCCATAAACAAGATTAACGTATGTTTTACTGTCAATGGTATTCTGCACATAAACAAATAACAAAAAATATTAAAACCCCAATTTGGCATTTAGCAGCTTAATTCCAATTTCTGATGCTACTACACCGCTTTATTTTTGAGAACAACGTTTGTTATTGCAAGATAATATTTTTTTTTTTTTAAACAGGAGATAGCTCATATTCTTCTTTGTGTAATATGTATATTGTAGTTTACGAAACCAACCAAAGGTTTGGATGCTCTTTCTCTCCATTATTACAAAATCTCCCACAAAATGTATCGCTTAGATTACCAATCTCAATAAAGCGTGATGTTTGTTTTGTAAACCACGTTCTTGTGCACATAACAGTTATTTGCACATTTACATTCGTTCTCTATCTATCATAAAGCCATTTTTCTTCTCGCCAATTCGGTTTCAAAAACGCATGAAGTTGGAATCCTATATGATCATCTATAATAAGTACAGATCATAACACAAAATCTTAGACACTGATGGACAACAGATTTGGTGGACTGTTCTGCTTGTTTCTTTTATGTGTACGTTCCAGAAAATTCCGCTGTGCCTGAAGATTCCAGATTGTTCCAGAGGACTTCTACTAATTTGGAAGATTCCATAGGTTACAAAATTGTTCTCAAAATGTATTGAGAAAATAGAAAAGAATACGTACATTTCCTTGCTTTCTAATTTTTTTGAGGTCATTGATGCATTAGTCCAGAAGCGAAACATTTTCTAAAACTTATTAAAAAATTACAGAAGCTAAATGGTGTGTTCGCTTTTCAAGGATATGTAGTATCCTGAGGTATGGTCGTCTCCTTAGCCTGATGGTAGCAATGCTGCTTACCAAGCAGGAGACCCGTGTTCGATTACCGGTACCACGATGCGGATTTGCTCCTGCTGGGAGACCTACCACACTCATGACGCCTTTGGTGGGCAGAGGTGGGGGACGCAGCAACCGGGCGGCCAGTCTTGGCCTGGAAAGGTTGGTTAGTTATTATTTTCATATTTTTGAAATTTTGTTTATAAAAACATCCTTTTATATGCTCCTTTTCTCTTATTTTTTACTTCTTTATTTTTTACATTTTAGTTTCACTTTGATGGTGTAATCTTTTTTTTTCTTTCTTTCTTTTTTTTTCCTGTGTGTGTACATTAATTTCTAGTATGTAACAATAGAACTACTTAAAAACAAACTAAAAAACATATTCGTCCATTTATTTATTAATGGAGAAGACTTTTGCAACTTATAAGTGAATTATGCTTCATAACATCCACTTTGTACAACTATGTATATCTCCGTTGGTAAGAAAATGAAAAATAATAATACCAAGTAACATACGTTTCGCTCATTTTGATTTTCGTTGTCTGTGTCGAGATCGAGAGGATCAGAAACTTTTGGTTCGCTACTGTACCTACTTTGGGATAGTTGAATTACTTCCAGATCTTGCAAAATAATTGAAACAGATATACTTCAAGATCATTTACACGCTTTTCGTTTTACGACCTCAGTGCAAGGGATATTTCCTAGTAGGTATGAACACATCTGATAAGACAGTTACGTAAAAAATGGTTGGATCTTTGGAAAAAGGTGAATTGTCCCGCTGGGCTAGTTCAGCAAAAATGGTAATGGTGGGAAAAACCGTTATCATATACCCATCAGCCAAACGTGCTTCCTAACCATAAAAAAGGGAAAATACCGCTCGGTGCCGATGAGACATCGTATGCTATCTTATTCGCCGCAGAGGAGCACTTAATAAAGATAGACCTTTTCTGCAGGCTAGCATCCGTTAATTTTCAAATGTATGTGCAACTGACGGAAATAGAAGTATGATGTTACTCTTAATGTTCACCGTGTTCCTTACACAGTTGATCTAATTAAACCTTATGATTATAATATCTCATATTTCGTGTTAACTTTATACAACTTCCTCTGTATTTTATCTATGTATAACAGTTCCAAGAAACATTTTTGTCCACCAAAAACAATTCCACTGTAAATTGTTCTATAAAAGATGCAGAAACCTTTCAGCATAATTAGCAAAATGGGAGGGGATAATGTAATTCTCGTTACGGAAACTAACGTAACAAATACAAAAAGTTTCTCCCCTTTTATTGGGACCTACTTTATCCTAAAATTACAATACAGTTCACTGTTGCAACCAAACAGCGAAGCTATTCACTTTTTGCATATTTCTAAACTGCAATGACGCTTTGAATTCCTCCATGAAAAAGTATTATCACCTATTAACATCGTTATCAGCTTTAGTAAACCTTAATAAACCAAAAGAATTCACCATACAAATTAATACCACACTACATAAGGTATTAAAATATTTGTAGCAACGCTGTGCAGGTATATCACACAAACACGATCTGCTGTATTCTCATTTAGTAACACGTTGTATGAGCACATTATTACTAAGATCATCAATGACAGAAGTAAGGCACTCAATATTGTCTTACTGTATTATTTTAGTTTATATGAATTCACTTTCTCGACGAATCCGCGGTGGCTAATTTAAGAAGCTTAATCCCACTTTTGTACTTCAAATGGGATTCTTGAGGCCCTTAGTTAAGGCGTTCTACTGAAACATAACCGTACGGCTCGTGTGTTCACAAGTTCCCAAGTACATTACCTGAGGAATGTGCTTGAAAAATGTTGATTGTTTTTTGTTTACATCCACCTATACACCTAAATTCTGAATTTGTATTCCATTGGAGGTATAGCTGTACAAATTTGACCAGTGAGGCACAAAGTCGTATCTTATAAATTGAAGAACTCTTCTCCATAATAAATAAATGAACGATTTTTTGGTTTGTTTTTAAGCAGTTCCGTCGTTCCATACTGAAAACAAATTACCTATATCTCCAAAATAGACCATCAAAGTGTAACTATAAGGTAAACAGTAAAGAAGTAAAAAAAAACTAAAGGAAGGGGTGTGTGTGTCACGCCGAGGGGACACCTCGCTCGCTACGACCCCGATGTGGATCTATTGCAGGGTACCACCCCTCCCTCCCCCCTCAGGGGGAAGGGATGAAGCGAAGTGAGATCAGAAGGCACGTCGGAGAGTGGAGCCAGCGAAGCCACCAGAGACGCACAGAAGTCCCCAACGGTTCCAGATTGCAACACCCGGCGCACACCCGAAGGCATACCATCCACCCAGAGAGAGGGCGACAAGGCGACCCTAGCGGCCCGGACAGCGACTTCCAAGGAGGACCAGGCACTGTTTCCAATGGGCAAGCAACTATGCCATCTGCCCGCTAACACCGGAACCTACCGCACTACCAACCGAACATGAAAGTTGACAATCAAAGGAAATAAGAAAGGAAGACGTTTATATCTAAGGGTACTAAATATCCTCCAAAAGAGTGAGCAGATCACTAATTTATCTAATTGTTAATAACTTTTAGAAAATGTTTCGTTTTTTGATTAATGTGTTAATGCCGTGAAAGAAATGGAAAACAGGAAATTATGTATTCTTTTGTATTTTTTCAATACATTTCGAGAGCCAATTTGGAAAATATAGAATCTTCCGAATGCGTGCAAGCCTTCTGGATCAACTGGAGCCTTCAGATGCAAATGCATTTTCTGGAACTTATCAAATATATCTGGAAGAGTAATTGTCCTTGCACATAAAAGAAACAAACAGAATCAGTCCAAGACTTGTATTTAAAAGCTTTTATTTCGCTCCAAATTTATCAAGAGATACCTATGAAAATAAATAAAGGCGTAATTTAACACCCTTATTCTTGTTTGCCTATTTCTCTAGGACTCCCTTTTTATTTCAATTAGCCCACCAAATCTGTGGTTTTTTCTTTCTCTTTATGACTTTCTCTTGCTGGTCTTAAAGGAATCATTGCTTCTTTCTTCCTCGTTAGGATATTATGATACATTTGTGTCTATGAATAGTTGAAATTAAACAGCAAATACTTAAATTCCGAGTCCTTATAAACCATCCATGCACTAGACCAAGACCGCACTGACACAGCACACGACCTGGACATAAAGCAAGATAACATAGTAAAGTTGAAAATGAAATAAGGATAAGAAAAATCTTGGAATACACAGATCAATCCTGTATTCAGTAGCGACTGATTAAAATTAAGAAGAGAGAGACAGAGAGAGTAAAAGAGGGAGAAACAAACAAGCAAAAATGAAATGACATTTAGAGATACTGAAAAAAGAAATAAGCAGGTAATTTAAAAACCCTACATTTATGTTTATTAAAGGTAAATTCTTCTCCAATTTATTTATTTATTTTATTAACCCTTAAAACATGAAAAACAAATAAAAATATCTACGGTAGGCATGCACAAACAAGAAAGTTGTCCACCTGTCTCAGAAGCCATGCACGTTATCAATTTTTCCTTTAAACGCCATTCACAGGGATGCATATTCACAAACTTTATTAGTGGCTCTTTTTCATGTGTGATAAATACATCGTAGTTTGTGCTTGGGTTTGGGAAGGAAGATCTAAGCTATCCATTTCGCATTTCTGTACCCTTACGCCATATTAAGACACTGTGTTACGCGTATCCAATGATAAAATCCTGCACTCATACGAATTTCTCCACTCTTACACAAACTACTCTTAACAAACGCTTATTCCTTTATCAGCTTCATGCTAATCGAGATAAACATTTGCAGAAATTCTCTAAATACTAACTTTCTTTTAGGTGCAAGGGGAATATGCGAATGCTGTAGGTTTTAAGCGATAGTCAAATCTTTTAAGAGCTGGTCCCTAAGTGATGTCCTTGAATTCGCATGGCAAAGACATAAACTCGATCGGAAGTAGATCACTCCACAGAAATGTTTATTCGATATTCACTGCATGTTTTAATGAGATCTACATAATTCAAATTGAAGATGATTTTTGAGAACATTCCCAGGAAATTCAAGATACGCATTTCATTTGGCATTAAAATATCTTAGACATATGATTTTAATCAAAATGGTTAGTCATATTTGAGAAAATAATTTTCAAAATGTTCCATGTAAATGGTAGCCTGGCGTACAAGATTTTAAGCTTAAATAATAGGTTTGGTTTTTAACCGATTTTTCGTTTTTGAGCTATGCGCGCGCGGCGCGCGCACACACACATACACACACACACACACACACACACACACACACACACACACACACACAAATTTCCAAAAAATGCTAATTCAGGGTGTCTCAAAACAACTATTTCCGGTGTAATCTCGATATCGTATATGTGGGTGGAATGCAATATTTACTGTAAGAAGAGAAATTAAAACTGCATAAATGTAAGCATAAATTTGCATTAAGCATACTTGTGATCATAATTCATAGTGTAACCCTTACACTTGGATCAGCATAAAGCTGACTCAGAAAGACATTATCGACCTATCCCAAAAGACAGCATTTAAAGATATCCTGTGTATATGAAAGACTACTCAAGCACCCAGCGTTTGACTCTCTAAAGACATTCTGTCCAAATAGGACCACTCACTTCCTATGGCAAACTCTGAGAGTGAAGACAAGAGGTAACTTAAAAGTTAAAACGTGATTCAAACGTTGAACAAAATCGTTGAAATTGCCGAGATGATAGCAGCAATTAAAGCAAATAGTTCTGAAAACAAATCTGAATGTCATCGCGCTTACCTGTTATTTATATTTCTTGGAAATTGTCAGACGCTTTCTCTGGATTGTTAATCGCTTATAACAACACAATAAATACTACTTCTTGACACCCGTCCAAGTCCACACAACTTTACAAGTGTATATTCTCTTATTCACTAGTCCCATCTAGACACTGCATTATATCCGTCCTTGTCAGTTATGTGTAACAAGCAAGCGCAAACTATGTGAGTGAGTAACGCAGTTCATTTGGTTCTCAAGGAGAAGTTGGTCTAATGAACGTATGACGCTAACGTGTTAGACGGGTAATTAGTTTAATGCACCAGCGCTAGACTATGTTACCATAAACACACAATGTTTAACAACCTGGAGTGATGCACCTTATTACTCCCATTTTCACTACACTGAAGGTTATAAAAACCATGGCGTTTCAGAAGCACAAATATAGAACAACTTACTCAAACATTTGCAAAGTTAGAGCAACTTCAATAGTCGAGAAAATGTTCATATTTTAAAAAGGCAGGAAAAATTATCAGAAATTGTACTAGCGTAAGTGTTTTCGGGAGAATACTACGAGTATAACAATTCTCAGCAATACTTAGAGCTTTAAATTTAGTGATTTTAGAACAGGAGGTGTTTTTAGGGTTTTTTTTCTTCTTTTTCTTTTTAATTTCTCTACTACGTATAGTAAATAGGGAAAGTATACTATTCGACCCAAAATTTCGATGTGATTTCACCGGAAATATCTTTTGAGGCCCCCTGAATAAAAAAAAAAAAACAGTTTCACAAAAAGGTCCGCGCGCGCCCTTCTCTGTGTCTGTCTGTGAACAGCATAACTCAAAAACGAAACGTCGGTTAAAAATCAAAGTTGATATTTAAGTTTATCTTTCAAGAGTGCGACACGAAGATTTTGAAGAAAATTCCAAAAACGAAACGTCGGTTAAAAATCAAAGTTGATATTTAAGTTTATCTTTCAAGAGTGCGACACGAAGATTTTGAAGAAAATTCCAAAAACGAAACGTCGGTTAAAAATCAAAGTTGATATTTAAGTTTATCTTTCAAGAGTGCGACACGAAGATTTTGAAGAAAATTCTCCACCCTAAACTGCCCTTTATGGAAAAATTTTGATTTTCTTAAAATGGCTTTAAGGATTTTGATTAAAATACTATATGTTTGAGATATTTTTATGGCAAATAAAACTTATATTTTCAATTTTCTCGCTATAGCTATACTCTTGATGGATTTTGCATAACTGGTAAACCGTGAGAGATAGACCAATTCTTACTATTTAAAAGTAGATCTCGTTCTAAAACAGTTTGTCTAAAACGTTTCTCAAATGGAATAATGTCATTCACTTTTTTATGTCTTGGTCGTGCAAAGAAAACGGAATTTCAAAGCTTTCAAATATTTGACTATCGCTTACAGCCTACTGTAATCCCATGTTTCCATTGCACGTATAACAAAATCAGCAATAAGATAAGTTTCAATAAATGTTAATCTCGTCTAACACAAAGAGGATACAGGAATAATAGTTTCTAAGAATACTTAATACAAGAGTAGAGAAAGTCATGTGAGTGCAACACATCAGATCTTTTTTCTAGAAAACGACAGTGATAGAGCTACAATTTAAACAATTCTGGAGAACAGAGAGGAAGAATGTCTCAGGATTGTCACTGCTGTTACCTGAGGGATGAGAAGGAGGGATGAGGGGAGAGACCTGAAGGACAACCAGATCTGGGCTCAAGCATGGACGAGCTTCCTAAGCGAACTCATCCGACGTCGCCCGAGCCTACCCACAAGCACTTAACACTCAGTGGTCTTCCCTGGTAGGGCCCACACCAACCCATTTATCATCATCGTCGTCGTCATCGTTATATTATTATTTATTATTATTATTATTATTATTATTATTATTATTATTATTATTATTATTGTTGTTGTTGTTGTTGTTGTTATAGTAATTAGAAAGTGTGAAAAACGCAGAACATACTTCCAGTAAGCTTATTCGCATATAGTATTCCCATATATTTTTACGACGACGTAACAGTATACGAAAATGACAAAAGACCTTATGAAAGAGATAAAATCAACAATGCGGATCAATTCATCACCATTACTTTGTCTAGGAAATCAAATTTAGCTCCATGTCATACTTCATCTAATACCAGGACAGACGTTCCCGCAAAATTACGGCATCTGCGGATAAGAGATCCATTTTAATAGTAACGCTCAGTAGCACTGAAAACGAGGAAACTCAAATACTATACTACTACATGACAATAGGAGTCAAAGCTCATACCATGCCTGAGTTAACCTTACTTGCGAATTCTGAGAGTTGCATTGGTATGCGTTCCACGAATGTTGAAGGGCGGGATTGCGTGACCACGAAGGTTATTGGCTACTTCAATGTTAAACTTGGTCGCCCCTCTGCCACGCGAGGAACGCAAACCGATGGAACTGTCAGAATTCCTAGGTAACGTTAATTCAAGCATAGTTAATGTATACAGAAATTCAGGCTATGAGCGATACAAACCGGATGTACTTCGCATCACGTGTTTGGGCATGTAGTGTTGCAACATTGTGGCGGGCTTTACGAACTCTTTTCATAGCATAACGCTCTGGTGACGTTGCTTCCATTTTCGCTAATAATACAGCACACTAATGTGAAAGAATAATCATCAGCTAACACAGTTTGTCACACTTTAACCTACAACTACTCGGTTCTGAACAAGACGAACACGAAACATAGCATAATAGAGATGTGGCAACCATGTGCTCCGTATGCAGTTGCCACGTTGTGCTTTAGCAGACGAAAACCAATTGAAAGTTTAGCGAAAACTTCATGGCTAAAACTGGCAATAATGCAACCTATTCCCCTCTCATTCGCACAATCCCCTTACCCACCAGCTACGTCCGCTTTGTATCGCTAGTAGCCCGAACTTCTGTATAGCTCATTTACTGTCTAATTGTTGCATTAATTCTCATCACAAGTCCCTGATTATAAAACTGCACATTTATTAGATAATTTTTTTAGGAATATTGTGCTATTTTCTATTACAGAACAGGGTTTCCCATTTGTTACCCTTTATATCTTCGTTCCATCATCTTTGCATTATATTGAGTGTAATTAAAATTAGTTGCAAATATAACACATTAAGTTAATAATAATAATAATAATAATAATAATAATAATAATAATAATAATAATAATAATAATAATAATAATAATAATAATAATAATAATAATAATAATAATAATAATAATAATAATAATAATAATAATAATAAAATAATTTCAAGGAAATATAAATGATAGAAATCAATGCTTTCAGATAAAAATTTAAGTCATGTCTGAAAAAATGTAGGCGTTTATCTTGGCCATAATCTATCCAAAACTAATGTACCTTTTAGGTATTGTCCCTCTAGCTTATATCATTAGTCCAGTAACCGAAGTCATTTTAGGTTATATTTGTTCTTGTAATAGGAAATAGTGTGTTCATAAATAGCTTTTTTCTGCATCCACTTCTTCAGGCTGATTACACGGGACTCAAAGCGAACAGCAGGATCCAAGATCACTATATTGCAATTAGATGTCTTGTAGGCAATGATGTGATGCGCTTGCTGTTACTACTATTGGACACTATTTTGGAGTTTTATAATGTTGACATTTTACAATAAAGGCTAGTTAGGAAAGGGTTACTGGCAAGCGAAGGCGTGACTATTGTCAAAGAAACAGTTTAGCTACAGCTATCAATTCATGTCCCAAACTAGGGATAAGACAAAGCAGTTTTCCCTTCATCACGTTAATGTGTGCGTGCTGATAGGTTGCCTTTGCATATGCCCAATCGATGTACAGAAGAATTGCTGCACTGAAACATAACTGTTTGCAAGTGTGTGCGAAAGAAAAAAAGAACTTGACGGTGCTACTGTCACAGAAAGTCCCGTTTTAGCTCTTCCTGATGGAAACTAGATGCATAATATGAGCCTGTAAAGGTCAAAAGGTTTAATAGGAGCTTCCCCATTCCAATAATCTTCGGTAGGTATACATGGAAGCGGAAGTGGTTGGGGTGAGTGGCGCACGAAATTTAAAGGTCAAACATCCCTCGCCTCCGCACAGTCTATGCAATAACGACTAAAATGTAGCATGCTGTGTGGGAACTTCACAGCCAGCGAATTCAGCAAAGCTTTAACCAGCGACTAAGATATGGAAAAGCTTTGTGTGTCTTGGATATTGCAGAGTGGAAAGCCAGTTGGAAACCGACACAACGTTACAAAAATGAGAGCATTAAAAGGGAGGAATACCGTTTATACAGGAGTAACCGACTTTCTCCACCTCACCACCATTTCATAGAGATTCTACAGACTATTTACGTAAATGGCTTTTGATACTGTTTCTTGGATAATAATTTATATTAGTGGTTTTAGGAGCCACTCTAGTTTTATTACAGGTTTATTTAATTTCATTTGAAGGGAACGAACGTATTATTTATTTCAGTTTATATACTAACTACAAATTGCTTAAGTTCATATGCTTGAGTATACAGGTAATTGAGCAATAGATGAGGTAATATCAGCAAAAATCCGAACAGTATATCATAGTTTTCCTCTTGTCGACAATTTCATGAACCGCAACATACTAGAGTGAAACGAAATTCTCCATGGAGATAAAACCATGAGCTTTATTTGCGTGGAGTGAACAGAAAGGAGGAGTGAATATTTGAAAGAGATCTTATCCTTCAAGCAAATTCTAGAGGATGAGTTAACACGTTCTTCAATGTGAATATTCTCTTTAAAATACAATAAGACTAAGCCAGGGACCCAAGCATAGCTAAATTCGGAGAGGGGGATGCTCAATCCCGCAACTGAAGCACATAGGCCAGTCATACTCGTATAGTATCGCTCATATCTTAACGTCTCATCCTACTAACTTTTAGAGTGCAAACTGTCGCGTGAATGGTCGGTCAGGTCTTTTACTTCGGTCGCTCTAAGGTGTAACTTAACAAGCAGAACCTTTAACAACATTCTAAATGCACAACTGTAACCGACATGGCAACAGCAGATTGTTTCGCTAAGAGTATATTGAGTATATTGTGTTCATGTCATTAGTATGGGAAGAACGATGGGGAGCAGGTTTATAACTTCTTGAAATGTGGTCGTTAATGGACGGGCACTACTATACTTCCATTTCGGGTTCGCCTTTATAGATTTATCCATGCGAAGGAAATACTAGCTGGATCACTGAATACGGTATATTAACGGGATAAATAATCTGACAGATCAGTATTAACAACCATTTTTAAGTATTTGTACAACCAAAAGATAAACCGGGGTAAATAGAGACCAATTCCCTAGGAGGACTCACCCAGCCAAGTGTGCTAACCTCTGGACAACCAAGAGACCCACTCAGAAGTTACAAATTCATTTTGCTACAACTAAATATGGTGTTCTCTAACCATTTATAATGTGCCTAAACTTGCAGTAAATAATTTAATCAATACTCCAACCAACGCATGGAATGACAATTTTGTCAAAAGAATGGATTAAGTTTTCTGCCTGTCATGCCCCAATATATACTACTGTTTGAATTACATGGTGTTACACGTTTATTGACAGCAATAATCTATAATAAACGTACGCTTAAAAGAATTACGAACACAAAACTGAAAATGCTGTACTTCGATATTATAGTTTATGCTGAAAGTACTGAAGTACTGAAATAAAACAACTTGTGCATGTAGACTCAAATATGCTTGGACAAAATGACTTTGGTTGAGAAGATTCGCCTTACTTGGTACTGTTTACTACATAGTTAAACATAGCACTTTTCAATTACATTTCAATACATTTTCCAGCCAATTTGTGAACGAAATAATTTTTTAAAAAAACTAGTTCAGTAACGCATGCTTTACCGAGCGAGGTGGCGCCCCGACAACTCGCATTCGGTAGGTCTCAGGTTCAATCACAGGGGACCGACCACTCCGACTTTCTTGAGTTTCTCCGTAGGCGAATGCTAGGTTGTATTATTTAATACCACCGTTTCCTTTCCATTATTTCCCTTCACTCCATTTTCTTATCCTCTTTCAGGTGTACTTTCAGGCAAGTAACATTGGCGGTGCCGGGCAGGTGGCGCGGATGCTTGTGCATTGTAACTACTGTTCTCGGCACTGGACGGCGTTTGTGCGACCGTTGCGGGGGGGGGGGGGGGCATTGTGCTGTTCCGGATCCGCGGTGCGTTGGCTCCTCAGCAACTGTTAGAGATTTCCGCACAGTGGCCCCTTTCGGTTTCCTCACTTCATCCCTGCTTCCTGGGAGTGTTAGCACACGTAGATCTGCGCAAGTCGAGGTGTGCAAGATGTCCTCTCAGTGTGTGTACCATTAACCCTTTACCGTGTGGTTTTGAAGACACTAAACCCACCCCACGGCGCAACAGCCCTTTCGGGCAAACGCTCATCACCCGGTCGCTGCGCCCCCCACCTCTGTCCACAGCAGGCATCCTGAGCGGGGTGCACTACTGGAGGGTGGGACGTGGTCTTTTCACGACACCTGTAAATTCAAATGTAAGAGGAATTTTCATGGATATCCGGTTCCACTAATTAAAAAACGATATCTCTCTAAGCAACACGTCTTTTCCAATTAAAACTCCACTGCTCAAACGATCTTGCTACTGGTTATGAAGAGTAACATTTCAAGTGTTTCGCTCTTTATTGCTTAGTCGGGAGGTGTAACAAGCCCTCCATGCGAAACGCTTATAACGACTGCGGTAACATGTTTCGTATTCAACGTCAGAAGATGCTGTTATCGTTGGTTTATAAATCTTAGATAAAGCCATTATCCCACTAATACCCTCGTTATTGACAGTCAATGAGTAGCCTAAGTGTACAGAGAGGAAACTCTGCCCCATATACCTTCTGGTCTCACCACATCAGTTCTCATCACACTCCTCGTCAATACTGCAAACGCAGATGGAATTTGCAATGAATGCCAGCCAGAACCATGCTTTTGGACAGCTGGCATTAAAAGTAGAGCTTTTAACACGAGGCGTTCATACTACAAACTCAAGATCATAACAATTAAAGAGGAATAAAAACTTGTTTCTTACGATGTCCTACATTAAACAAAGGCCGTGTATGCTACTTCCTGTATACAAGGAATGAATATTAAAAATATGTGTTGCACTCACATGACTGCTCTACTCTTGTACTATTATTACAAACTCATATTCCTCTATCTCCTTTATGTTAGCCGAGAGAAACATTTGTACAAATTATCTTATTGCTTATTTCCTTGTAGGTACAAGGGGAATATGGGAATACATTAAGCTTTGAGCGATGGTCAAATCTTTTAAAGCTTTTAAATTCCGTTCTCTTTGTACGGCTAACATAAAAAATAAATAACGATCTTCCATTTGTGGAAAGCTTAAATATTGCAAAACTACACAAATGACGAGGAATATCTCCAAAATGCTCCACTCAAAAAAAAATTGTATATTTTAACGAAATCTACGTTTTTTGTATAGTAAGATTTGGTCTTTTACCAGTTATGTAAAAGTCATAAAGAGTAAACAAGACTACGTGGGCTATAGCCAGAAAATACAAACTATACATTTCATTTGGCATAAAAAAACATCTTAAACATATGACATTTTAATCAAAACCGTTAGAGCCATTTTCGAGAAAATCAAACTTTTCTATGTAAAGGGTGGTTTAGCATGGAGAAATTTTCTTCAAAATGTTTGTGTCGCATCCTTGGAACATAACCAACTTAAATACCAACTTTGGTTTTTAACCGACTTTTCGTTTGAGTTATGCTGTTCACAAGCAGACAAACACACGTGGATCTTTTTCTAAAAATACTTTTTTGGACTCAGATGGCCTCAGAACATATTTGCGGCGAAATTTCGACATCTACTTAGTATACGTAGCAGTAAAGTAAAAATTGTAGCAACGTTACAGTTATATCAAAGAAATAGTAATGTTAAATAAATATATTAAAAACATTTTATTGCATATATTCTGTTGATTTATTTTTGATCCAGCAATGTAAGTGATCACTTTGTAAGCACTGTAGCGTATTCACCGCCCCTTTTCTGGTCGACCTCTTCGCTTGAAGTCGTTGTCTCGTCGATGCAGCTGAGGAGGCGCCAATTTCTCAGGGTCAGCCTCGACGAGAAATATTGGTGAGAGGAACGGTGTATTGGACGGTAATGAGAAGGAATGGGTTTTTATACGGGGTTCCTCGGAAGAAAAACACAAGATGCACTTCCACTATGGGCACTTCGGGTTACAGGGAACTCTGCAAGTTCTATCTTCCACCCGTTAACTAAATTATGATCTCCTGCTGTGCCGAATGAATCCCAATATCTATATAAATAATATACAATCACTGGACGTGTAACGACTCAGTGGCACTTGACAAAACATTTCCTAATAACGTGGCGTCTATTCCGCGATCCGCAGACACAACCTTCCCTTACACCTGGTAGCACTGAACTGTCGACTATCTCACCCACGCCTTTCCCCTGATTGGCTATGCTTATTGGGCTTTGATTTTCATTTGTTTTCTCTTTAAACGTTTAAATTTTAGCAACGGTTCGCGAGTTCGTTAAGAGACTCGCGGTACTTTAGGAAAGCAACAACAATAATATAATGCCAACGTTTTATTGCCTCACGCCAAAATTGTATCAACGGCCGCATCAATTATTTTGTTTTCTTGGCGGGAAACTTGCAGATTTCCCTGCGTAACTGTGCCTCTGTTTATTTATTATCCTTTATGAAACTTATAAATATAATTCTACAAGGACTTTTGTTTTATATAATTTTCAAAGAAGTTACTACAAAAATATGGATAGTTAATAAACTATTTCCTTAATTATGACAGGATTAAAGTTCTGACACCCATTGTTAGGCGGAGATATCGCTACAGCACTGACGCTAAGAAGCTCAAACAACAACTAAGGCCAAATAACAACAGACTAGAACTCACCAATGCGCATGTCTGAATGTATAAAACTATTTTCACACACATTTCAGCTGGATATTTCATAATTTAATACTTAGGGCTGTCTAAAAATGGTATGACAACACGGCTTGCGGCCCAGTTCCGCATTCGAACGAGAGGGCTTTTTTGCTTACGTTTACTGACATACCCCACAACCATAGTTGCCTCTTTCACCGTTTATTGTGGTTCTTCGTTACCGACAATAACACCGTAAAATGTTAATCCTGAATTATATCAAATAACGCAGGTATTGTCATCGATGAATAGCAAAATTAGTATTATCAATTATTTTTATGCTTAAATTTGGCATAATTGGGTTATCGATGTTGGTGTATGCGGCTATTAGGTGTTATGATAATCGCTGATTAAGCATTTGTGTGGTTATTATATGTATGCAGCATTAATCAGTGATCTGAGCGCAGGTGGAATATAAGCCTCGAGTAATCTGGCACAATGTATTCAGTTCATGCATAATGTATACTTAATATCATTATGTGTATCCTATACTCTATGTGACACTATTATGAATAATATACGCTGTAGTAAATGCGTGAACAATCGAATTTAGTTTTATCCTGCTCTTTACAACACAAAAAAGCAATAAAGTGAGCTGAAACAGTACCCTTTGCAATACATGTGCATTTAATGTGTGCTACTAATTCCCGAATTAAACCACACAGAAAATGGTCCTGTGCAGAAAAGTAGCATGAAATAATCCCAAAAGTAGAGGATTCATCTAAACAAACAAACAATAAGTTTTGGTGCTAAAACTTCTAAGACAGAACAGGTAGAAATTGACAGCTAGAGGGCTGTCAATATCAGGGTTTCACCACGATGTTACACAGCATTGTTACAAAATGCTGTGTGTGTCTCTGCCTCCCACGAGGGAGAGTGCGGGAGAGGGGGAGGAAAAAGCGTAACAGATGAAACCGGGTAAGTCCAACAAATACTAAAGCTTCATATTTAGAAGGTACAAGACAAGGTTTCCGTCATTCCAAACCTCACCTAACAGCAAAAAGTAGTTTATTGCTTTTCACCTTTTGAAAAACAGGTCCAAAATTTTGAATACATTATCGTAAGCTTCTCAGTCCAGAGATGCCGGATTTCCCTCCTTGCTGAGGTAGGATAGTATCGGGAGAGCAAGAAACCTTCAAAGCGTCTGCGCGGTGTTTTTCTAATGGGCGTGTGGAAACACAACACACTGCTGCTGTAAACAAGGTCACAACGACGTGGCATGTTTCAGTTATTGCGAATAATTGATTATTTTGTCGTTTACTTAATTCATAGATTGTATTATGGCTCAGCATGTTTTCTACTGCAGAGCTTGTAGGTGCTTCTTTATGATTAGTATGTGTTAACTCAGTCAGCTCTCACTTTATTTTCTTCTAACTAAATGCACAACGCAATTCTCTTTTGCTGACATTAATATAGTCTATAGTCCTTCACGGCCTTACAACTCACAACTGTTTTCTTCTCCTAACCTTGACTCACTCCTTTCACTGTCTTTCCTTCACTTTCTCTGTCCTTCAAACACTAACTTTGACGATACAATCACTCAACACATTAGCTGCTTCGCTATCTCCTTTTGACGCGACAGTTCTCTCACGACACGTAGCCGACACACACACACACACACGCGCGCGCTGAAAGCTGTCTGCTGCGACGACTCATGTCTTTAACGAACTGCTCACTTCTCTCGTTGCCTCGCCTCCTTATATAGCGAGGGTGACGTAACATCTCGAAAACCTCTTTTGGTTCTGCCACTCTGATTGTTGTCACGTGTTTGCTCGCATGAGTGGTATGGGGCAGCTTGACCTTGAGCACCTTTGACACACTCCGCGCTTGGTATTTGGTATGAGGCAGTTCGACCCTGACCGTCCTTCGTTGTGCGCCGCGGCCGGCGTCACGGTACATTTCTTTCGCGATATAAAACGAAATGGGTTAATAATGTGGACTTGTCAAGACTTTCACGTAATACATGCGAATTTACGGTGATTGGCCTCAGCAAAAGTAGTTCTCATATTTGCCCCTTCAGCAAAAGGATAGGTATGTCTTAACAGTAATACTTTTTTTTTTTTTTTTTTTTTTTTTTTTTCGAGTGCTGGACATATGGTGCAAGTTAGATTGTTAAGAGAAGTAAATTAGTTACCATGGCTCTAAAATGAAAGAAATCAGTAAGTAAAGGCAGCAGTCTGTGACCAGTAGGTTGTGTTACTATAGCGTGAAGAAACGAGAAACGCAAGGTCGATGTGCATGTGCCAAGTTAATTCGTCCTCTTGAACCAAAAACTGAGCAGGAGTTTTAGTTACTAATGTGCACACTCTGGAAGTAGCTGATGCAAAATCGTGCACCAGGACAAGCCTTAATTTAGCACAGAAGCACATCTTGCGAATGATAAGTGCAGTGTAAGATATATGTCAAAGTGTTTCAGACCGCTGATAGTGTTCCTCAGAGAGGAAGCAGTTATATTAAGTGTTGGGCAGCCAACTTAGTTTGGTGGGGTGCATTTTCACGAAACAACTGCCATCTTAATGCAGCGGTCACTAATATACCTGCATGTTTGGTTTCTTAAAGAAAAGTATCCATCTGAAAGTCCTGAATTGTTTTAAATGCCAGTGATGTAAGAAGAAATACTTGGTTCAAGCCTGATTCCTATGTTGAAAAGCACCGTTGTGATATAATCGAGTTCGAGCAATTAGAAGACCTGAATTGTATTAGCAATGCCGACATAGATTTCGCTAACGAATGATGAAGTGTTATTTCAGATGAAGCAACATGCGTCATGGGATATGCCAAAGATTTAGTGGAATACATCACTGCAATAGAAGGCTCTTCATACCGAATACCAATTCCTGGGTTTTATGGGGAACTCAGGAAAATATAAACTAATTTTAAAATAGCAAAAGACGCGAGCTTTTATTGTGAAACAGAAGAAGTGCAGATGTCCAAGAATATGTTAGAGCAGACATGAAACATATAGCAGCATTGGTAACTACAAAACTGAAGTTACCGACATCTGAAGACCCTGCTAACAAGTTGTATTCAGAACAAGAAGTGTTCAGTCATCATTAACAGTAATGTTGATACAATCGTTTAGAAATGGAAATGATTCATTAGTCACAAAAGGGTACAATGAACTTCATTGCGAAAAGGAAAGACGTACATTGTGAAAGTCCTCTGCGGTTGCTTGACAGTCACCCTGAGTTTAATGGAAGAGCTCAGTCACTGTGGCACCCATGTGCCAAAGTATACTGTGAACGTTCATTTTCTTCAAACTAAGGAGTCTTGAGCACTTTGCGGTGTAACATGAAAGAAAATAATTAAACACTAAGGCAATTATTTGCTTTCACAATTGGAAAGGACAATATAATGTAAGTGTTTTTATGCTATTAGGTCCACTTTAAGGCGTGGAGTCACCATTGTGCTTAAACAGTTTAAAATGACGATTGTGAATGAAAAAGAGACAATTATGCAGTGCAGTTATTAGAAAATACACGACGACTGCGTAGCCTATTAACGTTACCCAAAGGACAGCGTATGGAGGTCTGCTACATTATCCCCCCAAAATCTTGTTATATTCTTCATTTTACATTGTCCATAAAACACGTTCAACTTAATATTCTTCGTTCACATTGTCAATAAAGTCCTTTAAGTTATTTTTTCCTTGAAAGTGGCAACCAATCATTTTGAGAACTTGCAGAAGATCGATTTCGTTCCTTCTGTAGTCAACATATGCTGTATTTACAAATACATCAGGTGTAACTATAAACTTTATTTATATTTATTTACTTTTTAAGAAACCTCCCTGAATATTTTGCAGCACATGTATGTTGAGGTGGAAGGTGAGTCAGACTGACAGGCAGCGCCATGGCAGCTCACGGTCGCTCTAATAATTAAAATTAACAATCAGCTGTGAGCTGAGCCTAGGTACGGATTCTTGGAATACGTGTTAAATGTAATGCCACCCACGTAATAGCAAATTACTGCAAATTACTTACTACTGTATACACATTCAGCGCAATAAACAATACTACAGGAAATACTGGGGTTTTACATAGCTGTATTTACTATAGATAAGCATTTCCCTGTTATATGTATAATAAGCGGAGCTGTTAACATTACCTTATTACAGAATATATAAGTTGTTTGCTTTAATAAAATAAAATAGTTCTGAAGGAACATGAACACGATTCACAAATAAAGGTCTAAAAGTGTTAGCATCGTTGTCTATAAACCAGTTACAATGTATGGACATGCGCAGTCGTATTACAGTCTACGTGCAATCGTGGTTCGGATTTTTACCTGAATTTTACCTTCGTGCACAATCGTGCTAGAACTCTTTAAGCAATCATCTGTTTACTAAGCAGAACAATATTGTTGTTCAATCTTATATTTACAGTACGTATATGGAATAGTACCTTTAAGATGTAAAATTCACCCTTTTTTTACAAAAGAAATAAAAAATTATAGGTCTAAAACTATCAACTTTAAAAATATATCAAAATGCATTTTAGAAAATATGATATAAAAATAATAACGGAAATTCTTAAAAAGATAATCCCGATTTCCACCAACAAATAAAAGGGAAACGCAGTTCCCTACCCAGATAAAAGCTGTTTTGTGCAAATATAAGTGATATTTTGTTACTGCATGTGAACTATCACTCTCTCCAAAGATCGCTTCAGCTGCTAATGACAGGATAGGACCAACTGCCATTGATACCATGCTCTATATACAGCCAAGTTTATGTGGGTGCCACATTAGTTATCCTTTACACAAATTTATTGCGCTGGTAGAAGATCATGTCTCAAATAGAAAGTTATTATTACTGCTGCAAATGCATCGGTATTCTTAACTCCCACATGACGGATGCTACGATT
This sequence comes from Tenodera sinensis, assembly GCA_030765045.1. Classification (NCBI taxonomy): domain Eukaryota; kingdom Metazoa; phylum Arthropoda; class Insecta; order Mantodea; family Mantidae; genus Tenodera; species Tenodera sinensis. The sequence continues at coordinate 32,357,884 of CM060966.1, read as the reverse complement.
TATGACACGTCCGATTTCGCAGTCGCAGTCTTCTGCTATTTCAAGCAAAAAGAGCGTTCGAACGCTAAGCATGATATTTGTGGCAATAGAAAATGTTCGGAAGGATTTTGACAAGTTATCAAAACCGTCGTAAGGCTCCATTCAGGCTTATTTGTGGGATGCAGATGGTGCACTCAAAATAGTTTATTACTGCACCAAAGCAGTAAATGCGTTTTAACATACCCAATAAAAGTTGGGGCGGGGGCAAGTGAGATCCGCCATGTTCTTCGTGTTGTGGATATCAAACAAATGTTTGGCAATTTACTGCGAGCGTGTCAGATTTGTAAATACTGCGACAGCGGGCGCGGCGCAATAAAGAGGGACAATAAGGCTAAGCTACTTAACACCACATACCAGAATCGAAAGAGATTTTCTCCAGAGCCTTCCAGAAAGTCTGACTACGTCATCGCCGGTGTGTTTGAAAGAGTTCGCGAAAGGTCCGTGTCACGTCATCCCCGCTAAATAAGGAGGCGAAGAAACAGCAGAGAGATAGCTACAGTTTACAGACACGAGTCGGTCAATGTGTCAAGAGGGTTGAGACAGCTGTGCGTGTGTCGATACGTCGTAAAGACGATTTAACAAGCCTCGAGTGATTATATTGTCGTAGTTGGTGTATCAGAGACAGAGAAAGTGAAGGAAGACACTGAAAGGACTGAGTCGAGGTTACGAAGGTAAACAGTTGTGAGTTGTGATAGCACGAAAGACTCTTAGAGTGTGTTAGCGACGAGAAGAAAACTGTATTCGTACAAAAGTTTAGAAGACCATAAAGTGACAGAAAAGTAACTGGACTGATTTTGTCATTTGTCACCAAAGAGAATATTGTATGATCTTGACGAAATTTGGAACACTTAGATTTTAGAATCTGGCAAAGTGATAAACTACCCAACAACTTACACTAACTTATTTTCAACCCCTCAATTAAAAATCAACTTTCTGGTCAATTTTGATAAAACGTTGTACACAAAACGAATTAGTAAAATGCACTGTTTGGGACAATCTCTCACTTCCTTATAATAATTACGGGGTCTCGCAACGGGTGAGGCACAAGTAATGACTAAAGGCCAGAGGCATGTGCGTTTTTCCATAGGCACACTGCACAAGGACTTTACTGTTGTCGCTCGCGCATGTAAACAACTGCAGGTAGGTACAACCTGAGCATGTAACCCGCCTCACTGCAGTAAAACCTACAACCATCCTAAACTATGCCTTCTGGAATTGTACTTGAATAAGTTATTAAATATGAAATTTCGACACCCATCACTGAAGCAGTTTTTAAACAGTGAAAAACTTCTTTCTACGTCACGCGATGTCAGAAGTGCAAATGAAAAGAATTCTGCTCTGCAGTCTGGTGCGTTTTTCTTCTTACTTATTTTCAAAATTTCACACATAACCAATATTCTTGTTTAGCACTTTCTGGAATTTAGCTTTCAGCTTTTCATCTTTTCTGGCACAAGAGGTATCCTATTAATTGAATTAGCTAAGTCGTCTATTATGCTTATTCCTTGGACATTTTCAGACCCGATTTTTCTAATTGTTTAATAACTTTGGGCAACATTGTAAAATTGTTGGATCTGAACTGAAGATTTTAATATAGTTCATGCGATATCAGAGACTTTGCACTTACAATAGCAACAGTAGCGTTGCAAGGCATACATTTGCAAGGCAATGCTTCACTAGTTCGCAGAGTACTACGTTACGTTGTTTTTGACTCTTGCTTTAGTGGTAGTTGCTTGCACATTTGATGGCCGTGCTGTGCTCTACTTTTGTCATTCATACTCCACGTCCAGCTAACCTGTATCGCATGCGAGCGCACATCCCTCCGGCCGTTAGTTAAAACAGAATGACGTCAGAAGTACCTACCTGCAGTTGTTTACATGCGCGAGCGATAACACTGCGGTGTACCTATGGAAAAACGCACACGCCTCCGGCCTTTAATTATAATTATGTCCAACCAGTAGTTTGAATTCTGCTGTCACTGGAGAGGGGTAAAGAGGGGAAAGCTACGAAGTCCTTGTTAAATAATCATGATACCCTTGCATTTAACTAAATTCGCTTTCTGTACACTTAGATTATATGGACCAATCAAAATTATAGACTACCTAAAAATGCCCTTTCCATATTTTAACTCCTGCAATTACTGCAGTTACCTACATTATACAACCAGGTCAAAATAATAGGTTATATTAAAATTTCCCAAAACTACAGAACTCTTCTCCATTATTTAATATCTCGGAAGATTTAAAAACCAATCTTGCTGTTCACAGGAAAAAACACCTGCTTTGCCAACAGGAACACAATTTCTGCACTTGAGCTGTAGGACTTCATGAAAATTACAGAATACCCTAAACTTACAAAACCAACCCTTACTCATATCTTTAACCCATTACGTACAAACTTGAACAATCTGTAAAAAATTGTGGTGTTCTTATGCTTTATGTACGAAAATTAGTCTACTTCGGACATTCAAAAATACCGCATATTTAATTCTCAGGCTCTTACAGAATTCATCCGTACAATATGGACAACGCAGCCTGTCATTTATTTATCTCAGCATAAACAAAGTCGCATGATAGGGGTGCGTAATTCCTCCAATAACAGTCATTCCAGCGCTTTTATAAGTCGACGTTAGCAAGCTAACGCTGGACCAAACAAATAAAATCACGTGAAAATTACATCAGTGCAGGGTTGTAATGTAATTTATGTTATGCATGTAGCTGTTGCAAAGTTTGCGTAACATGAGCTTAGTGTGGTTTAGTACTCATGCAAATCACAGCGGTTCGACATGAACGTTTGCCACACCCCCTAAATCTGCATTGTTAGGCTCCTATATTATTGTGCGGATGATAAACTTTCATGAGCTATTCTCACATTTCCAATAGCATTGACCCTGGTATCCCAACATATTTTGCATCGATAGTTTCCATGTACTCATTTGGTTTATACCCTCAGCCTCACTCTAAGATGAATGTCTTACCCATACTTAAGCGAAACACCGAGTAGCCTACATTTGTCCCTTTGGCTGTATACATGAAACACTATTGCACCACTCCACATAACATATTTAAAATGCATACACAAGAATGTAAGATACTCAATTAGAACAATTCAAATTTGTTTGAAAACAATACGGATTTAAGAGTAGTTTATATAAACATTTTCTTTAAATGTTACAATTTTTTAAAGTGTAATCTATGTTTAAGTAGTTCACATTCCGCTATTATGCATTTGGAGAATATTTGGAGGAACAGTTAACATTTGTAAGAAATCGTAATAAAAGGCAATATTTGTAAAGAGAAGATAAAACACCTGCAAGTGCTGCATTGTAATTCGCTTGAGAATATCATAACAAAAGCTGTCAAAGTTAATAAATATGGATATCACTACACATCTTCTACATTTCTATGAATCGTTTATAGCAATACGACCTTACAGCGTCAGTATTACCTAAAAAGTTATTAGATTATTAGTAAATAACCTGTAATTATATTAGCCGATATGACCTTACATGTCAAAGGCGAAATACTAATGGAGCATTAAAAATAAGAATAAACTCCTACATTAGCTGCACAGAACGGCAAAATCAGATGTGTTGCACTCACAAGACTTTCACTACTCTTTACTAAGCATTCCTACAAACTGTAATTCCTATATCTTCTTCGTCTTACTTGAAATAAACATTTACAGAAATTATCTTATTGCTTGCTTACTTTGCTTATTTTCTTGTATGAGCAAGGGGAATATGAGAATATAGTAGGTTTTGAGCGATAATCAAATCTTTTGAAGCTTTAAGATTCCATTCTCTTTGCACGGTAAACATATAAAAACTAATAACGATGTTATAGTATTTGACATAAGTATAAGTTCTCCAAAACTCACACAAATAACAAGGCATATCTCTGAAATTGCTCACTCTGCAAAAAAAAAAAAAAAAAAAAAAAAAAATCTATTTAGACATAAATTGTGTATTTTAGCAAGATCTCCATTTTTTCTATAGTAAGATTTGGTCTACCTCTTACAGTTTAATCCAGGGTAAACATGACTACAGGACTATAGCCAGAAAATTCAAGATATACATCTCATTTGTCATAAAAATATCTCAAATGTATGGCATTTTATTCAAATTTTCGAAAAATTTTCCATGTAAAGGGTAGTTTAGAGTTGAGCATTTTTCTTCAAAATCTTCGTGTGGTATTCTTGAAAGACATTAAACCTAAATACACACTTTGATTTTTAACCGACTATTCGTTTTTGAGCTATGCTGTCTACAGACTGACACACACACACACAAACGCGGACCTTTTTTTTTTTTTTTTTAAATTCAGCAGACCTCAAAACATATTTCCGGTGAAATCTCGACGTCGAATCTTACTGTTGGAATACAATACTTCCTCCACTTTACTATACGTAGTAGAGAAAGTAAAAATAAACGGAGAACCTAGATGTGTACTACATTTTAAACATCAGAAATCAGTGTTGTGTTAGCGTTATAAGGTTTAAATTCTTTTCTCTTTTTTTACACACGCACGCACGCACACACACACACGCTTTACCTTCTTTCTTTGGGAGGGGAATTCAGAGATTCTCAAAAAGTGTTTTCGGTGAAATGTTTGGATACAATACTTCCTCTACCTACGTCGCGACTTAGAGAAAGTAAAAATAAATTGAATTTTCCTTTTAATATTCTTAGTTGCCATGTTACTAAAATTAAAGTATAATGCTTACATTGTGTAAATTTTTGTGTAAAATATTGAACATTGATTTATTGTAACCACAATAGCAGAAAAATTAAAATCTCATCTCCGCAATTAATTAATGTTTACGAGTGTAGTATTAATAATTAAAATTAAACAAAATTAATTTTAATGGAACATTAGGATCTCGGGAACTAATTTAAATTTTGAAAAAACATTTTGTTTACATGTGCATTACAATATTCAAATGTCAAATGAATCGGAATGAAATTATGGATTTTATAAATGGTAGGTAGATATCCTTCAGAATCTAAACAGTATGAGAACAACACAAGTTTTGCGCAGAGGAAGGAAATTATGAACTATAAAAATCGTCCAGAAGTTCTAAAACTAATTCTCTTGTAATGAAATAGCAAATTAACATCAGTTAAGAAAATAAATTCATTTTCGGGCGTATTATTCCAATCTACTTTTACTCAGACTGGAAGGGCGCATTTGATTGTCTCTTTGATATCAACACCGTTTTGTTTCTCAACTAAGTTAATATGTAAAAGATATAAGCTTAAGATCACTTTAAATTTAATTATAGTTTCAACTTTTTTTTCTGTAATATACGGTTTATTGAGATGAGTTCAAGCCTTAGTTGGGACCGCTCCATAATGCTGCATCTTAACTAGTGATATCACAACTATAAACGCGGGTAGCACAATAAAGAATGGCACCATGCAAACAGGTTCATGCCATTTATTAACTATAATGAATATAAAAACAGATAGTTGCTCAAAATGTCCTCCTTTGGAGGTCACACAGCTTTTCAAACAACGCGACTAATCATCTATAGCAGCACGTAGGACATTTATGCCCAAATTCTGCACTGTTCGCTTCAAATCTCATTTTAGGGCCTCCGTGACGAGCAAGCTTTACTGTTGATGATGTTCCATAGTTGGTAAAATTCAGCGTATTCAGATCTGTACTTCTCGATGGCCAATGTTGGTGCGCCATAAACTCGGGAACATTGTCCTTAAGCCACTGTTGCACGTGTGACTAGTGCAAAGTCTTGTTTTAAAAACCCTGTGTTATAAGTGATAAGTTACTATTGTTATTGGTTCCCCATAACACAGTTTCCCACAATGCCTCAAAACGATTACACATTACCACAAAGAATTTTTACTACCATGTATATAACTTGCTCCTGGAGGGAAGTTAGAAGGCGATTTGAAACACAATTTCCTGGTTTATCCATTCCAAATAAAGAAACGCTGTGAACAATTTTAGGGCAAGAAAGCGAAAAATAAAAAGCCAGTTTTTACGAAAGAGAAACTGGATGAAATTGGAGAACGTTCGGAACACACTACTCGATCATCCCTAGAGCGGCTTGCATACGAAACTGAAATCCGATTAGCTCAGTATGGCGAGAGGAAATTCTTAAAACTGAAAATCATAGGGCTCTCTGTGGTCCAGTAATTGCTACCACGTGATCGTTACACTTCAGATGATATTCCGTAACTCAATTTCTGTAATTTATCTAAATGTCAGTGATGCAGTAATTGATACGCGGTTAATATTCTTCCCTGATGCAATATGGTTCCATTTAAACGGTTATCGTCGCAAAATAACAAGTATTGGAGCAAAGAAAAACCCTATTTTACACACGAGGTCCGTTTTATGAAAATGGGTGTGTAGTGTGCAGTAAATGCATACAAAATAATAGGACCTATATTTTTTGAACAAACAAACGCAGAGATTCAGGAATGTCATACTCACGCCATTTTGTAAATAGCTGACCAATGTTGAATGTCAGTTTGGATTTTTTGAACAAGATTCTGCTACCGCGCATACCGCTGATAAGTCCTTAAATTTAATTCAGAACAAGTTTATGGCCCCCGCGGCTCCCTCATTTAACTGAATGTAAATTTTATTTAGGGCAGAACTTGAAAAATAAAGGATGAGCAACAAATTTCCAAACATTGACAGAACTAAAAGAGAACATAAGGTGACAACTTCACTTAATTCAGGATATTGAAGTCTAGAGTGTGAATGCAAATTTCCTGAGAAGATGCCATAAATGTGGCAATATTTTCAATATCTCTCATGATAAGATACTACGTGTTGTCATCATAATTGTAATTGTAACTATAATTATTATAAAAATCTGAAGAAAGGGGAGAAATGTTGACACATTGCTGTTTGCTGATGACCAGATTTTAATTGCGGAGACGGAAGATAACCTACAAAGAGCCATACATGAATTAAATAATATTACAAGAGAATATAATCTTCAAATTTCATATGAAAAAACAAAAATAATGACTTTTATAGGAACAAACCATTTAAGAGCAAAAATTTGCATAAATGATAAACCCATCCAACAACAAAGTGATTTTAATTATCTTGGCTATATTGTGTCATATACCAGCAATAAAGATATACAAAACAAAATAAACAAATTCCAAACAATATTTGGCACAATAAAAAGAACTTTTAAAAATTGTAATCGTCAAACTTTGTTAAAACTGTATAAAATAATGGCGATCCCAACCCTGCTTTATGGGTGTGAAAACTGGGTCTTGACTATCTCACAACAGAAGAAAGTGGAGGCTGCTGAGATGAAATTTCTGAGACAGGTGGCAGGTTATAGACTCATAGACAAGAAAAGAAACGAGGATATTAGAAAAGAATTGGAAATTCAGAGTCTAAATGAAACAATCATTACATACAGGCAAAAATGGCAAGATCATGTGCAGAGAATGACCGAAGACCGTACACCACAAATAGTGCACAAGTATAAACCTGTAGGTAGAAGAAATGTTGGCAGGCCACGAATGAGATGGTCCGATCAATTTCCTTGAAGTCGGAACGAGCCACAAGGCTTATACCGTGATGATGATGATGGTGATGGTGGTGATGGTGATGATGATGATGATGATGATGATGATGATGAAGATGAAGAATCTGAAGCTATTGCGAGAATATTATACCACTTTCAGTGGAAGACCGAGGCTGCAGTTGCGCGGGCTGCCCACGGAAAAACACTGAAATAGTCAACATTGGTCAACCAACATTCATAATGAATCTAACAAGGGGCCTGAAAGCTCCATGAAAGTGTGGAACTCTTGGAGATCACGTCATCAGACAGTACTTTTTCTGATATCGCCTGACAGCAACAATGTACACCGCTTACGGCTACTGATAAATGGTGGAACATCTCGATCGCTCCTATTCAGGGTTACGTACCGGTTTTAATTAATTTTAGCCCTAGACTAAGCGACCGCGAGATTTCATTACATTGCTTTCTATGGGGTTAACAGAGCATAACGTATAGGCAAGGTACTATAAACACGCCTGGGTGTCCAAAGTAGGATAAGAGCTGCCTGTGACACCCGAGCTATTTCGACATTTCCACATAGACACAAAAGTAAAGTCTCCTCCTGTTTCTGGGGGACAAGAACGTAATTTCTATCGGCGACGATAAAAGTCACACCTTAAATGTGAGTACCCCATGGTAATGCTACGGTGGTATCAATTGTGTAATTCAAGCAAACTACGCAAACAAAACCTGTGCAAATTGCTGGCTCTTGTTACACTTTTTTTTTTTTTTTTTTTTTTTTTTTTTTTGGTGTGTGTGGGGCGGTCCTTATTCCAAATGAAACAAAATAATCAACTCGTTTAAGAGGTGAAGATAAACTATGCTAGAAATACAACACAACTGTTAGAAACTTGAGAGAAAAAATTACAATCCAAATTAAAAAGAAACTTAAAAGTTGCATAACTTTCCTTTAAAGATGTCAATAGATATTTTAGCACCCCTAATTCCACCCGAGAAATATTTAGCATCCCTGGATTGCTGCCTCTGCTTCATACTCTCCCACAAAAAGAATATATATAAATAAACAAATTACTGGAGTATCCTGATATATTCGTTGAATGCTATAGCCCAGTGATAGCAACCTTGTCTCTTATGTGCTGATGACGTCACCTTGCCGCTCTTCTCACCTCCGTTTTATTCATGTAAGATCTCTTCATTCACTCAGCACTAGAGAGGTTTGCTTTTCAGTCCCGAGAACGCCCGGCAAAAAGGTGGAGACTAATTCGTCCTCCCATCTTTCGCATAATGTTGGACATCACTTTCATAGCCTCATTAACACTACAACGTACTGTGATTTTGTTCGAAAACCCAAGACTGTTCTGTTGTGAAGATTGCAGAAAATACCGCGGAGTTAAGGGTGTCGATCGTGATGTGAACAATGCGGTCAACCGATATTTTAAAGTCTCTAAGTCAGCTCACAGAACACAGTTACATTAAAGTGCCATGTAATCTTTGGCTTGGACAGCGCTGGAATGGACGACAAATGTTAAGCTAAATGAAATAATAGTAGATATCAGAAACTTATGTGCTATCTCTGTCAACTTGCTATTTCCTGCTATGTACAGGAGCACTTCAGCTTAAGAAAACCTTAGGTCACCTAAATGCTGAGCACAGAAGAAATCCGAAAGGAATATCTGTGTGTCTGTCTGTCTGTCTGTCATTCAGTCAGTCAGTCTGTCTCTCTCTCGCATGTGAAAACTAAAGAAGATAAACCAGCGTTTCTCTAGTAGTTCTATTAAAACACTGCAATCTGGAAGCAGTATATAATCACCTCCGTGCTGTAGTAGAAGAAACAATACTGTTGCTCAACCTAGAGATTCCGAGATCAATTCCCGGCTAGGGCGATGGTATTTTCTTTAATTAAACTATTTCTCTACCCTCAGCAGAGTCTGAAAGGATGCACGAGGGTGTGAATGCATGTACAATGTTACACAAGATTAAAAAACCAACGTTAAGAAACTTCTCGTATAGTCAACAAAATTGCTTCCGAAGTTAAAACCTCAATATGGCCATAGAAATTAAACAATTACAAATGAAACTGCTGTCATGCAGAGAACTTGAAAGTTGCAGGACGCACGACCGTTGAGAACACGTGACACCAATCAGAGTGGCAACACAAAGGGTTTTCCAGATTATTCGAGAAGTGTCCGGCAGCCGCGTATTTGTAGATCCCCGCTATATAAAGAGGCGAGGCGATGAGAAGAGTTAGTTGATAGTGACAGACATGAGTCGTAGGAAGTCAGTTTTGGTGTATGCGTCAGCTGCGTATGTGTCGTCCAAAGGAAGACAGCGAAGCAGCTGATGAGTGTTGAGCGAGTGCATCATCAAATTCAGCTATTTGAGAGACAGAGAAAATGAAGAAAAATATAAAGGAGTGAGTCAAGGTTACGAGAAGAAAACAGATGTGAGTGGTGATATCACAAAAGACTGTACACTGAGTTAATGTCAGTAAAAGAGAACTGTGCTGTGGTGTAAAAGCTTTAAACAAAAATAAAGTGACAGAAAAATAATTGGACTGGAATTTTTGTCGCTTTTGCTACAGTACCTTTACGTTTCCCGGAAAATTCTCTGAAGCAGAACCGGCAAATATGAGGAGATTCACTGAGGACCACTTCGTTAATCGCTTGGAAAGCATTCGGCAAGAAAGCTCAACAAAACGAAATATTTTCGTTTAGACAGTCATGTGGAAGAACAGAGCTATTTAAGTCGTTAGGTAAAGTGTATTATAAATGCAAAAAGCATTGTTTTATAAAAGCCGCCACTGCGACAAAGACTGCCCCCGGGGGCGGAAGGCTCCATTTAGCTGCAGTAATGCTGAGGTCGATATTATGTAAAACTGCCGACCGGCAATGGCAGCTGACGCCGTTTTCCCACCAAGGGCGTCTCGACGCCTTGCAAACGCGAACTGGGTTACACCACAAACAAATAGAAGACAAAAAAGGCCTTTTCCCTTGCCCTTCTATGTAAAGGGAAAGCTGACTCACGATTTACGAAACTGGGACAAACCTTAAAGAGGACTTGTGCTTCATGGAGAAAAAGCACACCAGTACTTGATGAGAACAGAATGTGAAGAGGCAGGACAAATTATCGCTTGCTTGGTAGCAATAAAGTACTCAAGCTTTCATGTAAATGTGCATCAACGCTTCGTAAACCATCATAAAAAAGCAACGATTTTTACAAAACTGTATAACAACTTAATACGCCACTTACAATACCAAAAGGAGAAAAATAACATAATGCAAGCACCAAAGCAGTGGCTGAACAGTACATAATCGGCTGAGACTGTGACTGCACAACTGCCTGTATATTTCAAGAAACAACATTCAAAGAAGAATTGTGCTACTTTAGCTCGTGCATTGCGAAATACATTTTTAAACAAATATTGTGACGTCGGCCGCTGACAGTGCGTGCATTAAAGGTGCTCAAGATCAAGCTGCCCCACATCACTCACGGGAGCAAACACGTTACAGCAATGAGAGCAGCACAACCACAAAGGATCCTCTACATTATTTGAGTGTCCGGGAGCCGGCGTATTTGTAGACGTTCGAGAAAGGTTGATGTTAGGTCATCCTCGCCATATAAGGAGTCGAAGAGAAAGGAGGAGTTAGTACTTATTTACAGACGTGAGTCGTCGGGGATTCAGTTAGTTTTTAGTTTTAGTACGTGTGTCAGCTGCGTGTGTAGTGTTTAACGCCTGCTTTTACTACCACGGCACAGCAGGCGATGACATTGATGATAGATGGAATGAAGATAGAACACCGGTGGAATGAGATGGCGGGTGAAACCGGAGAACGCGGAGGAAACCCGCCGTAGCGCCGCTTCGTTCATCACAAATCCCACATGCGGTCACCAGCGATCGAACCCGGGCCGCTTTGGTGAGAAGCGAATGGTCTAACCACTAGGCTACGGAGCGGTCGCACGGAATATAGTGAAGTAGTTAATGAGCATCGAGTGATTATATCGCCCAAGTCAGCTGTTTGAGAGCCAGAGAAAGTGAAGAAAGACAGAAAGGACTGAGTCAAGGTTAAGAGAAGAAAACCGTTTTGGGTTGTCACGAAAGACTGTAGACTGTGTTAACGACAGTAAAAGGGAATTGTGTTGTTTTCACTCTCTAAACTGTGGTTTTAAACTTTAGGATTCTATTACTTTGGGTCAACTTATAACTTAAATGCACACTCCCATTCAGATTTTCAGACTCTATGAAGGACGGGAGATAATCCTATTTAAAGAAACATTCCCACCCTTCTAGCCGGGAATCGAACCCGGGACCCCTTGCACGGCAGGCAAGTTATCTAACGACTGGGATACGGGCCGCCACAATACAATCTTGTGATTATCAGCTTTTTTCTGCACAAATGTCCACGAAAAATTCGATGCAGCACTCTTAACAATGTTTAATATTCCACAATAGTTCTTAATCATCCCCACAAAACTACTACATTTTAGGAGGAAGCTGCACCACATTTTTAAACTCTTTTCGTTTATTTGAGGTATTTTCTTCAGAGTTCGTAAAAATATGTGCAAACAAGACAACGCATATTTTCTCAACCAGCAGCCTTAAGAACAGCGTTATATTGTGATTTAATTTATTCGCCAAGTAATACGGTACATTTGCTCTTTTATACCGTGAGTTAAACTCATCTATAATATCGGGAGCAAAAGGTACTGATGACGAGGATCTATTTTGACGAGTAAATGGGTAGCATTAACTCCCGCAGCGAAGTCAAAATGGCGTTACCGTATCATTCTTTTTTGTGTTCCCTAATAACTTCACAATAATGCAGTTGCGCTTTTATCGTGGGGGAAATTGGTTGGAAAGTTTTCTGAGCTATAATCTTGTACAGTATGCCTGTTCAGCATAGCTATCTATTGAAATGCACATGAAATTGTATAAAAAGCTATTTCATTGAAAAGATGTATAGTTACTAATATACTTACACATTAATTATTTGGCATGCAAAATAAATAATGACCTTATTTATTTAAACGATTTTGTAAAAGGAATATTAATGAATTAAGTGCAAACTATTCAACTATATATGCGTATATATGCATAGATGCAGAGAGAGAGAGAGAGAGAGAGAGAGAGAAGGAGAGAGAGAGATTTTAAAAAAGCAGCAAGTATCGGTTAAATACCAAACATCAAGTTCGGCAATTTCAAGGAAGCGAATACGCAGATTTTCAATAAAATCTTCCACCCAATTCTAGTCCTTACATAAAAAATGTTCTTTATCGTTTCACCAAATGAGCGATTCTTGTTTTCTTTTCCCTTTTCATTTCTTTTTATCACAAGAATTGCTACCAGGAATAAACATTTTAATACCGTTTCCACATGTTGAAATCATTCTTAACTTGAAACAATTCCTACGTTGCCTGGCCGTGTAGCTCACTCAGTATAATATTTACTTGCTGTGCGAGGAGTCCGGGTTCAATTTCCGGCTGAGGGAAGTGAACTTTTCTCTAGCCAAGATTATTCCCCATCCTGCCCAGAGTCTGGAAGTGTGAATGTGATCTAAAGTATAAAATCCAAAGAAAGAAACTGTAAGACTTGAAACCAACGCCGATGGGCAGTATATTCCGTAGGTAAACGGCTGCCGAAATCATCAAATTAAATAATGTATTTAAAGGCGAGTTATAAAAGAAACAAAAAATCCTAGATAAAATACACCTAATTATGAATAACACAGCAAAGCAGAAGTATAGTTTGTAGTGTCAATACATAGTATACAGTGTTGATGGGAAGTTACGACATTCCTTCTAATATGTGCTTCATAGAAACATTACAAACAAAAAAGTCGAATGTCATTTTGTTCTTTGATCAGCCGATTTCGAAAAAATAAATCGTTTTTTATCAAAGTTGGATGGGTAATTTCACTAGAATGTGCGAAGATAACAGTTTGTTACTTGTAAGATGCGTAGAGCAACTTGTTTCTGACATAACTTCGGTAGTAATTATGGGACATCACACAGGGTTTCGAAATAATTAATCACTTAAAAGACGTGAAGGAATACTCCGAGCTGCTATTTCAGAGATGATGTAAATCGACAACGTTGCGTTGAGGTTGTCAGGGAATTGACCTGGTTTGTGGATGTAAACAAGTCGGGCGCTTTCGCTTTCGGTAATGTTTTGAGAAGTAATGCTTGTGATTGGCCTACACTGTCACAGTAAACATGGAAGGACAAGGCAGGGTATGAGTTTGTTTTCAAAACGCACCGTTTATGTACTGAGCCAGGGAAAGTGACCACCCACACAAACTGCAGTGTTGCCAGGTTGTTTTCCATAAAACTAAAATATCCCCATAGGAAATGGTCAGAGACAAAAATGTAAGATGCAAAATGTGTTCCAAATACCGAGATCTACCACTGGTTTAATGTAATGACTTCCCTTCCACCCGGTATGTATATATGATAAATATGCGTGAATTTGTTATTTAACACTAAGTTTTGTGAATGGATCATGTTAAATTTTTGTTAATATGAAGAACATGGTTATCGAACATTAGGTTGTAGTTCGTTACTTTTAAGATACGTAGAATAATCTGTTTCTGAAATAATCTTGGTAGTAACTACGTGACAACACAGGGTTTTTAAATACTAATCCCCTATAAGAATAAGTTTGAAAACCTAATGGGGGTACAGTACTTCACAACTTGGAAACAGGTCGAGCTAGTTCACGCATATGAAGAAGGGCTTCCGAGTGCAAAGAAAGCAGTTTACCTCACGTCTCTCCTTAAAGGGTGACTCGCAGTTTTGTTTTCCACAAGTCCCTTAATCCAAACAAACACGACGAAAGGGAACTGTAATGTTTTGGTGAAATAACAACTACAACTGGCATGTTTCCGACCTACACCAGAACAGTCTAAAATGGAAAGCATACCTTCAGAGTCCAATAAGGGCCTAACGAAGTAGTTCACTTTGTGTTTACACGGCAGAAAGATTGGTTGATTACATTACACGGTATCAATTGCAAAACTATTTCAAACAGCTTCTTTTCCAAGCCCTCATCATAAGATACAAAACAAAAGCATTAAGAAGTCGTGCTTCAGATGTTATATAAACAACGACGATTTTGTGAGTTTTAATGAAGTTAATTTTCGTCGAAGAAACTGCAATTAGCAATCTGTTATAAACGGCAACGACTTAAAAGGATTAAAGAGGATAGTTTTGTCGAAAGCTCTGCAATTACCTATTTATATAAAAAATAGCAACGATCTAAAAGATTATCAAGGATAATTTCATCGAAAGTGTAGCAATTAGCTTTTTAATTTATATAAAAAACGACGGATAAAAATATAAAGAAAAACCGTGATATTGTGTGTTAATATTATAGTATATAAGATTACTAAGAAGAAATGAAAGTCGTTAGGAGTGATTCCGGGAACGAATGTTTCATAAACTTTGCTGCCTTTGAAGATCAAATAAGGAATCATACAGCTAGACTACAGTAGCCACGCAGAGACTTTGGAACATCATATCTGCTATAAACTGGGCCGCAATGCGGGCCAATATTAACACAGAAGAAGGTGAAGTAAAACCTTAATACAGTTTGTAAAACTCATTTATAAAACCCCCTTCAAATGTACCCTCAACGTTCAACATCAACAGTGTTATAAAACCATTTATAAAATCCCGCTTCACGTTTAATCTGTTGAAGCAGATACAAACATCCACAGATTGTGAATTTAGGTTTCAAAATGCGTCTTGAGAGATTGAGATGGAATTATTGGATGTATCAGACACGAAACGTTTGTCTGTTTGCGCTTATGAGAAACACCATTGTGAAAGCGATAGCGAAACTTGTTTACGTGGTGTCCTCCATCTGGTGAAAGTGAAAGTGATACTCCCCACTACCATAGGTCAGCAAACCCTGCAACGTAGCCATCACGTCTCTTCTGATTACTGAAAATCTTAAAACATCGGGAAATCGTATTAGAAAAAATATGGACATTACTAACAGTGTTTCAAATAATGGCATCTGTAACTTGTTTAAATTAATGTAATACCTTCTCTTCCACCCGGTGCATATGCATCTATACAGGGTGGCAGGGAAGTCATTACATTCCTTCTAATATGTGCTTCATAGAAGTATTGCAAACAAAAAAGTCTTACGGCATTTTGTTCTTTGATCAGCCGATTTCGAAAAAATAAATGGTTTTTGTTCCAAATTGGATGAGTAATTCCACAAGAATGTACGAAGATAACAGTTTGTTACTTGTAAGATGCGTAGAGCAACTTATTTCTGACATAGCTTCGGTAGTAACTATGGAACATCACATAGGGTTTCGAAATAATCAATCACTTAAAAGACGTGAAGGAATCCTTCGAGCGCCTTTTTTAGACGCGAGGTATGTCGACAACGTTGCGTTGAGGTTGGTCAGGGAATTGACCTGGTTTCCGAATGTAAAAAGGCCGAACACTTTCCCTTTCGTCTGGTGTTTTGGCAGGTAACGGTTGTGATTGTCCTACACATGGAAGGAGACGTTGGCGAGACGCTGGCTAGCAGTAGTGATGTCTGTTTGTGTGCACTGAACCAGTGAAAGTGACACACACAATGTGTAGTGTCGCCAGCTTGTTTTCGCCAAAACGATCTCCGTAGGAAATGGCCAGAGACAAAAACGTAAGATACAAAATGTGCTCCAAATACCGAGATCTCCACTTTTAAATTAAGGTAATGCCTTCCCTTCCACTCGGTATGAATCTTTGGATTTTTTCTTCTGGGGAGTCGTGAAAAGCAGGATCTACAAAACAGCAACTACTGCCCTCGAATCTTTGAGAGTATACATTTATCTGGCTGCGGAATAAATACGCAACAATGAGGGTGTTTTTGTTAGAGTGCGTCGTACTTGGTTAAAAAGGTGCGCAAATGGTGGACATTTTGAATAATACCTGTGAAGTGGGTGAAACATTCGGTTCATTGCTTATTCTTTTGCTGTCACCTTAAAAATAACATTTGATACACTTTGTAAGAGCCTACAAATGTATCTTGTGTTTATGAACCAGAGAGGTGGTTTGGTTTATTAAATTATAGCAGTATCAGCTACGAAACGATTTAACTTTGATGTTGAAGGAAATGATAAACAATATCTTTAGATTGTAAGTTTAGGTTACACTATGCGTTAGTGTTCTTGTTTATTATGGCGTAGCAGACACGGCATGGTATTTCTTTATGTTTACATTCACGAGCCGCGCGGCTCAGGAAGTAGAAGTGACGCACGTTTGTTTATGTACTGACCTGGTGAAAGTGACACCTGCAATGTTACAAGCTTCGTAGGAAACGGCCAGAGACAAAAATGTAAGATACAAAATGTGTTCCAAACACCGAGATCTATCACTAGTTTAAATTAATGTAATGACTTCCCTTCCACCCTGTATGTATTTATTTGTTATTGTCAGGAAATATTACACAGGCCTTCGAAATAATTTACTTAATTAAAAAAATCCTTGTTTGCAAATATAAAATATATATATTCAGGAAATGAAGAGAAAGAGAGAGGGGGTGTGAGAGGGGGTAGGGAGAAAGACAGGTGTCTCGAAATTAATACATTTCTCTTGATTAGCAAGAAAAGAGAAGGTTAAAAATTTGAATTCAGTCATCCGAAACGCTAATGGAACTGAATGTTTTGTACACGAATTTAGACGGAAAACATTTCTGCAGGGAACAGTGCAAGGCGCGGGTAATACCGCTACGTCAACTTGGGCTAAGCCTGTTAACCTTTCCACATTAATTGGCAATCAGTAAGTGGAACACAAACACTGAAACGCGGGAGTTGAGTGTATACTTAACGATCTTTACACTACGAGGCACGATCAAAGCTGTTAGGAGCAAATGGAACACAGGGATTCCAAAATAGTTCTATATTTCAAGTCGCTGTTTCTAGTTGGGATTTTACCTCTGTTACCTCTTAAGTAGTTCATTTACATTGAAGTCTGGAAACATCTACACATATTAGCAGAGACAATTTCTGCATATGCAAGATTGAAAAAACAAGAATTACTTACGAAGTGCTCCAGGTAGAATAATATGGTTTTATGGAATTAAAAACTTTTGAATACGGATTTTAAAACACAAAAAAAAAAAAAAAAAAAATGTTTGCAGTTTTGAGTTCCAAGTAAGTGTGATCTAAGGATGTTTACGGAACCACGTATAGTGGCGTTAGCGATTTTTCATATGCTGGTAGTTGAAAGTATAAATTCTTTCCAGAAGTTCACAAAAAAGGCTGCAATTGTGTCTCGGGCACCTTCCATCAGAGCAATAATTTATTTCATCTAGTTGGTATTTATTTTTAAAAATGGGTATGCTAGGTGCGTTTGTTTTCCCCCAGACGGACTTTCATAGGTTGACTCAGATGGTACTCAAACCTTATGTTTGGATCAATAATAATAAATCGCCTTTTGCTGTCTTCTCGGTACGCTATAATGTCGATCTGACGTGTTCTGACTGTTGTGGATAAACCGTGGAACTCTTCGTATACTTCAAAGTTCTTTTCGCGCAGTTCTTCGGCGATGAGTGACCTGATCTGGTGGTGGCGTGAGTTTCTGAGAACCTCACCGTGGGGACAGGAACCCAGGACGTGGGCCAGTGTTTCTTTCTCTCTGCCACATCTACGACAGAGGTTTCCGTCCTGAGATCTGCCCGGAACAGTACGTACAGCAGACACATTTGCAGTCATTTTTAATGCTTCTCGCCACTCGCTTGAAGAGAGTCCATGGTGATGTTGAATCCGGTTGTTTGCTGGGGTGTATTCCTTAAAGAGCTCTACATCTATCCCTTTTTGTGGTAAAGAACACCAGTTTACGAACTCTCGTTTCCGTAGTTCTTGACGGATTTTTCTTGTAATTGGCAGCCCGTTACTTACACTGGAGATGCTTGCAACATCTGTGATTTTGGGAGTCTCTAAACAATGTGTGGATTCAGAGGAGATATCGCACAGTTTTGTAACGTATACATTTTCAGCACGATGAAGAGCATTGCATGCCTTAATTTGTTGTAGATAAATTTCCCATGCTGCTTTAAATAAGCCAAAACCTTTGAAATCCAAATCAGTATATAGCATACTGTCTGGTGTATCCGTGGCTAACTGAAAAACTTATGTTTACATACAAATGTTTTAATTGTAACTTGTGTAGTTTAAAAAGGGTGATGCAAAAATGTTCAATTTGTACATGTAGAATAAGAATTGTTGATTTAGGGAATTAATTTGTATGAATGTATTTTAAGTCAACGCAAAGAAACTGGCCGAAGCCAAGAGTTCGGTACGCTGAAAACTGGTGAGAGAGGCGAATAGGTCAATGATTGTCAACAGGGTTGCCAATGTTTGAAAGTAAAATTATCGTACCGGCCACTTAAAATTATAGATTTGGAGGCAAAATTATCGTACACCATAAACCAAATGCTACAACAATAAATGTATCAGCATAACACTTACGAAAATGTAATAGTATTGATGTATATGGTATCCGCTTGATGACCTCAATCAGTATGACAAATTTAGTACTTGTGTTTCTCGCACTATTCATCTGAAAGTTCATCTTCCTCAACTGTTGCAGCAGTACACAAATTTGTTGTTGAGATGAACTAACATCTCGCTTGCAGATTTTCGGACCCACCACATTCTTTCATAAGCTGAGACGACCGAAGAAGTCCATTTACCGTATCTAGCGCCAATGTTTCTAATTTTGGTTTTTATTAAACCTAGTTTGGAAAAAACTCCTTCACAAGGTGTGTTTCTGTGGGTCAGTGAAATCACTGATAATGCAACCTCCGCCATTTCTTTGAAGGACAGTGGGACGTGTGGAAAGCACAATACTTGTGCTTAACTACACACTTTTGAAAAATCAAAATTCATTGGTTTGCTTTGTCACAAGACAATGAAATTCATACCATGTAACAAGCAACTATTTCTTAACATGTTGATAATGTAAAATATGTAATATAAATTCATACTTTTTTTTCAGAAGGTTTCTAAAGTGACGTCACCAAACAAAATTTCAAAACACATATTTAGGTACACTTAGTGGGCGTAATTTTCTTTACAGAGAATCCAATTTTTTAGGAGAGATTAAGTACTTAGTGGTGCATAAAATGAGCGGATTAAAATTTTTATATATTGAAATATATGGACAAAAAAATTTTTGAAATTGATAAAAATATTCCTTCCCTTAAAATGCAGAGATTTTAAATTTTTAAAAATTCAAAATGTGTTTCAAAATATCTTTCCGCTCATTTTATTAAACTTAATGGTTTGTAACACTACAAAAAGATTTAGACCTCTAACTTAAGTGGTTTCTGAGTAAAGTGTACCCAAACTTGCAAAATTTAAACTTGCGGGAAAATGCAAAAAACTAAAACAACATGATTTTTAGCTAGCTCACCAAAAGTTAAAACATTCCTGCACCATAATCTCCTTGTTCCAGTGGTTCTTGCTCTTCTCTCTTCCTCTTTAAGCTTCTTCTGGCAATTCTGGCCTCCCTGGTTACCTGTTGAATTAATTTTTCTGCAGTGACGAGTCGATTGCGTTCCACTGTGTTTAGGTCAGATGTAGTATTGCAGCCCACATCAATGCCCGACTTGTTCAATACTTTCACCCTCCCTGTACAGCCATCATTAAAACACACCACTGCATCTAGAACACCCACTTTTAGGGTATTGATACTCACAAATACAGTCTTGGGAATGCGTTCCCATACCTATACAATGGTGAAGACTTTCATTGAGGTTTTGTGTGTTTCCATACAAGCAATTTTTCAACAAATCAGGACTAGAAAGATCCCTGTAGATAGGTTTGATTGCTTCCATGACTGCTAAAGGAAGGGAATGCTTATGCGAGTAGTTCACATTAGCAGCCAGAGCATTGGTGTAACCATACCAGCAATCATTATCGATACCAGGACAGAGTGCATGTTGAGGATTCTTGTCAGTGGAACACTTGTGGAAGAAAGTGGACCATACTGCTCTTATCATTGTATCCACATCCTTGCCAACATTTCTCCTTATATCATAATAGTGTTGCAATTTATCTATTGTGCTGTCTGTTAGTCGCCCCTTACCAGTAAGTGGTTTACCATCGTCGCACTTTTTGCCCTTTATTTCCTTTCTCATTTTTCTTAACCTAGATCCCATTCTTTTCTGGACATGTCCACAGCACTCAAGTTTATTTACTACAGTATCTTCATATACTTCTGAGCTGCATTGTCATCTAAGCAAAAGCTGTTGTCATCATCTGGCTGTACATGAGACAATTTTTTCCCAAAAGCTGAATTTTACTACAACTAGGAAGGTTAGGTAAACTTTCAATTTCACTATTTTTTGTACTTTTGCTACAAAACACAGCCTTTCTTCTACCAAAATGCGTTACTACAACCATATTTGTAGCAAAGCTTGAAACCACCTTGAATAAATAACACTAAACACGATAATTTGATCTGTAAACAAAACTGCAACTATAACCCACATGTGCTTGAAAAGAAAACAATTCGTCATATTCTGAGAGCCTTCTGCAATATACATGCAGCCACATCGGCAGCAGAGATGCCAACAACAAGCACAAAAGTTACCGCATACCTCTGCTGCCACAAATCACAAAGATATAGCAATTTTAATATCAATGGTGATGCAGAAGGGGCGTCACCGTGGTGACGCCATGTTTAAATCATCATATAAAGGACTTAAATATTAAGAATACCTATAATGCAATATATCACTGGATTCGTAAAATCTTGTAGATTTTTATAAGACACAAAACAAAAAATCGATTTTCTGAGCCCTTCACACGTCCCACTGTCCTGAAATCAGTATTTCCACCAAGGTGACGTGTGTGTAACAGCACTCCAGAAACTTCCAGGTTCAGGCATGTTCTTTATTTCGCACGGAATATCACTTATTCCGAGTTTTCTCCATTGATCGATCATCAATTTTCTGAACAGTATTTTCTTAATTGAGATTAGCAGATCTGGGCACATTGGCTACAAGAGGATAAAGGGTAGAAGGATTAGTAGGATATGAAATGATTGCCTTAGAGGAGTGGAGACAGGCCATGAGGGCATAAGTGGTGTCGCTATTTGTAATTAATTTCATTTCTATGGTGTGACAAACCAGTGAAAATGATATTTTGCCGGTATCGAAATTCTCGTACACCGCCATAATTATCGTACGGGTTGACAACCATGCGTACACACATTCAAATTATCGTATGCCCCCATAATTATCGTACGGGTTGGCAACCCTGAGTGGAGGACATCTAAAGAACTATAAGGCGTAAAAGCGCAGATGCGTGGCGGCAAGATGAGGTAGTGGCGCGAAAAATTCACCCAATAAGAAATTCTTGAGTTGAGAGTCGTTGAGAGACAGACGCCAAAATTGGGGAGTTCTTCCACAATATTCGGTAGACAAACATACTACTGGACAGAGTAAAATTACCGCGAAAAAGTTCGCGAAGTGTTACATCACGCTAAACTTGTAAGTCGTGTAATATAATTTATTTATGCCTAGAAGCGCCGGAACCTCATCATTGTCCACAATAGTAGCATAAAATATGCATTTTTATTCGACAGAAAGCATTACCTTCCGGTAATCATGCCTTGCGAATTGAAAGAAAAGAATCCTCGCTACAAAGAAAGAATATTTTACCACACTCAATTCCAACTCTTCAATTTCTTTTGTTTCCATTTGTGATGTTTTATTTGTTGCAACAAAAAGGGTGGCATGTTTTATGCTTGCGTCAATACACATAAAATGTGTTGCTTACCCAAAAAAGGAAATGTAAACAATAAAATTAAAATATTTGACACTCAAAAAGTTTCCTATGGCCTTTATGTTGCTCTACATAATGCAGCATTGCAAGTAAGTAATATGAAGTTTGCCAGTCGGATATTGAGTAGTATATGGAATCAATGAACGCAGCCTTCCATTCTTAGCCACAACGGCCCAGTTTAATCTGCAAAAAGAGAAAAAGAGTCAAAAGCTGGAATTAAATGCACTTTTGCTCATCAAACGGGCCGACCCCTGACCTTCAGTGTGTAGGTAGCTATGCATACACGTCGGATAAATCGCCCCGGCTAACTTTTTGTTTTATCCAATTAATGCACTAGTGGTGAGCGAATGAACACTTAGAAATCTGATATTAAACGGGAAAGGTTAGAGTTCACTTTTGTGTTCGGCAACGGGGAAATAAAGGCTTGACTTTAATTTCTTAAATACACGGAACAAGTTCAATTATCTCAGAAAAGAAAGAGAGCTTCAAATCTGATAAAAGAACTCTGCAAACATCAGCGGCCATGACAGAAACAATGGCAAGCAGAATTCTGAGAAACGGAGATCCAACACGATTACATAGAAAAAGCACTAAAACAATGTAGCTCTAGAGTAGCACCAGATTTCTGTTTAACGTGCTTTAACATTATAAGCAGCACATTACTGCCCATATATAAGGTAGAGAAACCTGGCGGCCTGAATATAGCAGGTGCAAGCACTATCAATTTGGTTTATGAGGTAACTGCATTTTGCGATAAAGGATTCATTTATGCTGAATAAGTAGCTCAGTATGCAATCATCACAGATCATTTATGCTGTCCGCTAAGAAGCGTATGAGGTAACCGGTAACGAGGGCACCTGATGCGTAATTACATACATCAACATTTACCCTTTGATGAATGCGCTCCTTTCAAATACAAAGCAAACGTAGAGTTTATTTTCCTATGAGCAGCGTATGGGAGTTATGAGACAACGATTTTTTTTTTTTTTTTTTTTTTTTTTTTTTTTTTTTTTTTTTTTTTTTTTTTTTTTGTCACCGCTCGGTTTAAATACCACAGAGATTTTACAGAAGGCTGAAAAAGATTGCCTTATTAGGTCTTACAATATTGTGAAGAAGCTGGGCTTGCGATTCCTGAATAACGGCCGCGTCTTTCGGCGCTAGCCGGCGCATAATTGATTGGAGACGGTGGGACGGATGGAGGGAGAGGAAGGTAATGAGAGAGAGGGAGGGAAGTAGGGAAGGGAGGGGTAGAGAGAGGGAGGTAAGGAGGGAAGGGAGGGGTAAAGAGAGGGAGGGAAGGAGGGAGGGGGAGAGAGGGAGGTAAGGAGGGAAAGGAGGGATAGAGAGAGGGAGGTAAGGAGGGAAGGGAGGTGGTGAGAGAAGGACGTAAGGACCGAAGGGAGGGGGAGAGAGAGGGAGGTAAGGAGGGGAGGGAGGGGGAGAGAGTAACGTAAGGAGGGAAGGGAGGGGAAGAGAGATGGAGGTAAGGAGGGAAGGGAGGGGTAGAGAGAGGGAGGTAAGGAGGGAAGGGAGGGGTAGAGAGAGGGAGGTAAGGATGGGAGGGAGGGTGAGAGAGGGACGTAAGGAGGGAAGGCTAATCGGGAAGAATAACGAAACTCGAGGGACCTGACCTTCCTTCAGCGGATTAAGATGTTTCTCGACAGCTCTTGCGGGTATAAAGAGGACCGCGTTGGCCGTGGCACAACGCTGTTGATGTGATATACACTGCTCCCCCAATCTTGTAATGGCCGTCACCAAAAAAGAGTAGCCATGCACAGTAAGAAGTTCATATTGCAACTCCTGTTTACTTGATAGTTCTCTGACTTTTTTTACAGCAGAAGAATCTTCTGGTACTTCACTTAATAAATTGCATATAACCTTAACATTGTTACAAACACTGCAGCCTTCAGCCAAGTACCCCACCTAGTGAGAATCAGAGAAATTGGAAGAGGAACTCCTGTAACTACTATGTACTTCTGTATCCTAGCTGGAGCCATTTTCAACTATTCCTTGATGCAGGAGAGAAATTCATTTGCATAAGAATATTCTTCTTTATTGCCTCACAAGCTCGGTGCAGCGCAGGTATCGTGTTTTAGATTAGAGTACATATGTAGCCTTGAGGTTAGAAATGGCCAGTAACAGGTAAGATGCTAGTACTAGCCACACTCGATCATATTGAATGCCATCAGGCCACAGCACACAAATGCATCGTTGAAACTACGCATTACATAGGTTTCTCTTGCTTTTCATTTAGGGGTGCTACTAAAATGTTAATAACTTATCTCATCTGTCTATCAGTGGTTTCATCTACTATAAAAAATACTGGATCCGTTTTAATTTTACTTCACGCAGAGGTTGAAGATTGAAGGTACTCTTATCTGGGACAGACTTCCCAGTATATTTTTCCAAATATGCTTTCATAATAGGGTTGTTGAGCTTGGAAAGAGGAATACCACTTGCATGGGCGTCGCGAAGGGGGGGGGGGGGAGCGGCCCCCTCTCCTGGAAGTTAGTCAACTTAATGTCCAATCAATTACTGACTTATTAAACTACTATTTTAAAAGATCAATTTTTATTTATCACAAATTAATATGGTTATATGCAACAAATATTGTAAATTTTGACAATAAAATAATGAATTAATATTATCTGATTGCACAAATTTCAAACATGTGCCCCCCCCCCCTCCCACTGGAAAAATGTCTGCCGACGCTCATGATCACATGCCGCAAATGTCTTTGCTGTATCACTGAAAAATTCATTTTTATTTAATGAACTTGAAGCCTGCGCCTCGCTAATAAACCGTTGACGCCCTTCACCTTTACTGCACTTTAGTTCCTTATTTTTCGTGTGTTTTGCACTGTCCATATGTTGCTTAACACAATTGCGTTGTTTTTCATCAATTGCAACTGAAACGTCACAAACATTGCATTTCAAAACAGATCCGTCACTTTGAATTCCATCTGCATTAAACTGTTTAACAACTTCATGTACTTTGTAGGCGTTCACTTTCGTTTTCGGCATTCTGCAAAACTTACTGGCAAATGCCAGAGCGCACTAGTCTAATAATATTTTTAACTGAAATATTTCTTCCGCCCTTCCTTAAACAATAACTTCGCCTGTGATGCATTGAGGTGCAAACTAACAACACTGCACTGAAGAGTAATTGTTGTCGCAGGACTGATACTGGGCATCGTTACCAACCCTTGAAAGATAAAACTACATAATTTTGGGAATAAAATGCGGTATAGGAGACAAAAAATGTTTGGAAAAGGTGCAAAAAGGTGCAACCAAAACTCAAAGGGTTGTGTTCATTTAACGTTTTCTTTTCAACATACGCATATTTGGGCATTATAAGAGCAAAAAAATTGAGGTGCAGCAGCTAAAATTCCTTGCTTTACTCATCACTTCTTTTCTTGTTGTCAGATGCTCGTGTCCTCATCTCTGAAGTGTTTCACCCATCTCCCAACACTTCATACGTCTTCATTTACACGCTTAAATCAGTTGAATATGCACATATTGCTCCTTTCCTTTAGATTTTCTTGTTATTTGCTTCATTGTTCAAAGTTTGTATTATGTTATCGATGCTACAATGTTTTGCGATAGAAACAAAATTCAAAGACAAATTAAGAAACTCGCCTATGTACCCTAAGGAAACAAGGTGGATATCAATTTAAGATATTACTTATATGAATGAGATTATTACACTTTTAAGGGAGCAATTACACATTGCACTGCTGTATAAATATATTACAGTAAAAGTGGAAGCGGAGGGAGTCAAAACAAAGACTAGTGTATGCTGCTGAATATTTTTTGTAGTAGTACACATCCTCCAAAGAAGTACAATCGATACCCATTTCGGCGCTTTTTTTACCTCCAGAATCTTTACGCGCTACATAATTCGAGGTGCATCCATAAACTACGTTTCCCAGGGCCAGTTTACAGAAACAAGACACAATTCAAGTGAGAAATTTATTGGAAGACAGGAACTGTTGAGCAAGTTTTCAACGTATTCAAAACTACAATTCCACATGTGTCATACAGTGGGACCAAATTTTATGACACTGAATTTTAGGAGTCTGCCATCGAATTGGAACCACTGTGTGAAAACCATCTTCGCGTCTTGTCATTCTGGAAATGCTGACATTGACCGAACAGGATTCTCTTGAGATGTAAGAAAAGGTGAAACTCACTGGAAGCGAGGTCCTGGCTGTACGGTGGATGATTAAACACCTCCCAATCTGCAGGAGATCTGTAGTTGGTGAGCTCTGTGTAGTCGAGCATTATCGTGCAACAAGACAACATCGGCACTAAGCATCATGTTTCGCTTGTTATGAATGGCTCTGTACCCTGTGCATTCGAAAACTTCGACACAGATCGCACTTCATACTCGGCGGGAGCTGGAATAAGACCTTTCATGTTCGACCACTGCAATGATGCTATTGTTGGAATTCTGGAAATTCTGCTAGTGCATGTACCATGAGACATCATTACTCTATCAGGTAAATACAGTTGCTTTCCGCAATATGTGGTTTGTTAGCTGTGGAATAAGCGGGAAACTTTACTTATGGACGCGCCTCGTAATATAGAGATTCTGATTAAGGCATAAGCGAAAAGCCAAGTTCTCAGCGCAGAAAGCCTCTCTGCACAAACATCTTCTGAAAAAGTTACGGTTTTTCAGGGCATTGCATTTCTTCAGGTTCTGAATTACTATAGTAAGAAAGACAGAGCTTCATGAGATATCTTTGATAAAGCTTATAAACCTTGACGTCATTTTCGTGAGGAATGCTTAAGGTTATTGAAACATTTGAAATATACAGTTAGAAAGTAATCCAATACGCACCCCGTCCTTTTCTTCCGTAATGTGGATGGAGAAAGACGGAGAAAGAGAGATAAAGACAGAGAGAGAGAGAGAGAGAGAGAGAGCGAGCGAGAGAGAGACAATGAAGGCTATTGGCAGCCAAATATATTGTGTAGGTTGTGATATGGATGTTTACACAGCTGAAGTGTAAAATGCACTTCTATTTGAAATGCAAATAAAAACACGAATATATAAAAGAATGAGATACCGTTTGCTCTTCATCACCCTTTGTGCTATTACCAAGCATAACAGAATTCACTAGAAACCTTCTTGGTGGTATTGATAAAACACTTACTTGCATAAATCTTATTTTCTAGAGCCATTGGAGAGCCATCAGTCAGTTTCCTATTGGTGTGTTTATGTTAGTGAGAGCACAGTTGCGACAATCTACTGTCTGTTCACCACCTCATGGTCTAAGGGGAATAAGGGGCAGGGGAGAGACATTTCACAAAGTGTAACCTTAGTTTTGTAAACATCCGCGTAATCGTTCTGCTGGTCATGTTGCCAGCTTACCCCCAATATTATTCGTACTATGTTTACTCGCTGCTAATTTCTCTTAATTTCAGTTGTAAAAGCATACTTGTTACTAGTTTTATGCCGGAAGTAATGGTAAAAGAAATGCAGTAGCAGATAATCCTCCGCCTAGGAGTGCTGTGAAATCCGCTATGATATTGTGGTTATACAACATAGGGGTTCAGAGTGACAGTTCTATGAGTAAAACAGATGTTTATAGGATGCCTGAATCAAACAAACCTAAAGAGGCTCTTAAAGCTTTTACTGTCTTTCTTCTATTACTTTCATTACCTGTACTTGCAGTAAAAATTACTATACCATTCAGTGAGCGAAATGTTAACACTTCATTCTTTGATCCTGCAGGAGGGAATGAGAAGTTGTTAAGACTGAATTCTTCCTCAATTGTTATAACATTATTGTTTATTTTGGTTGTATTAGGCCACACTGGCGCTTACTTGCCCCCATACATGTGTTATCTCAATCCTATAGAACTAGTTTGAGCCAAAGTAAAATGAATACTTAAAGAAATGTAACAGCTGACTTATCCTTACAGGAATTGCACGGTATAACGCTCGAGGATATATCACGTAAGACCGAAACAAATTGACAGTGTTTTATTTATTTGTTTATTTTTTAAATATAGAAAATGCAGAAAATGATCAGTGGGAGAAAGATGGAGTAGTTGAAAACATTGTTTACGTTTTATAAGATAAATATGCTGCATGAATTGAAAACAACATTTAAATTGTGCAATTTTGAGCGATTTCTTTGTTTTAATCCGGCGTGAATACACATTTCGAGTTTCGAACATTATTGTTGACGCGATTAGAAGCAAAACTGCTGCTCGCGATATCATTGTTTATCGGGAATTGCTTACTGAGTAGTGGCTGCTGCATTCCTGCTGTCCGGGTTCGATCCCAGGCAACCGCATGCGGGATTTGTGGTGGACGAAACGGTGCTGGGGCGGGTTTCCTCCGGGTTCTTCGGTTTCCCCTGCCATCTCATTCCACCGGTGCTCCATCTTCATTGCATGTATCATCAGTGTCACCGCCTGTGGGGCCGTAGTAGTAAAAGCGGGCATTAACCACTACAAAAAAAAAAAAAAAAAGCGTTCCTGCCGGGTACCTTCAACTGGTGAACAAACTGTACATACGTCATAAAGCTACGTAGGCTTTCACGGCCGGCGTCTGAATTGTAGAAAGAAGTATCTTCCGGGCTGTTATGCCAGCAGACCACGGCATAACAGCCCGGAAGATACTTCTTTCTACAATTTGTACATACGTCGTTATCCTGCACCTAGACTGGACGGCGAGAAGTTCGTAGGCGCTTCTCCGGATGTCTACAGCCCATTCCAAAAACAAAAGATTCATATTGCAGACGCTAATAGGAATCCTGGAGTACTTACAACCAAGGCTTTTAGTTTACTTTGTTAAATATTACTATGAAGGGCGAATTAACAATTAGAAATATTGTTTTACCCAATGTCTTTGCTGCATCGTTCTTATTACACGTGTTTGTTTACTTTTAGAGCTCATCTTAGTTTACTCACAGTTTCATGACTATAGCTTATAACTAGGCTTCGAACCTTTATACAGCGATCGCGACATGAGCCGGTCGCAAGTTACCTGCCACATGGACAGTGTGACTTCAGTTCCTCAGTACAGTGACAGCAGAAAATACCTGCCTACAGTGTACAGTCTCTCGAATATGTTTACTAGTTCCACACATTAAAATGCCTGCAGCACGAAAATTGAAATATTCACGTATTGCTGAACTTGTACAAGAATTTGGGAGTGAATATTTTACTATAAATGGTGAAGGCACTGAATATAAGTTATGCAACAACTTTATCTACAACGTTCGTGCGTCGACTGTACCTGGCCTCTTCTGTGTTGTGATCATGTGACAGACTGACCCCCTCCAACTTGCTATAATCCAAACTCCACAACTTTCCGTTTTCTGTATGAGGCTTCGCTCCCTAATCATTACTACCTCTACTTCTAGAAGAATAGTTAGAAACTCATATGGGTAGACACGTCACATTTTTAACGTATATTCTTTCTCACGCAGTTAGTGTCATTAGGTTTCCATTAATACTAAAATCTAATTGATGTTATTACCTTCTACCGTAATTTTATTTCTCTGGTAGAAATTAAGCAACTTATTGGAACAGACTTCTTTGCAAAAGCTTAAATTCTGGAGAACTCAACCCATTACAGTCCATTCACCTAGACAATTATCATTGTCATTAAAAGAAACAAAATGAGCAAAAGCCACAACTAATCAATTCCAGCACTAGGCGATATAACTTAGAGGCATTCAAGGCCATTCATTACTTTATCCGAGAGGACCAGCGGCCTCGGGCAACCGACAATGGACAAGCAGCTATTTAGTAAACTACCCAGAAATACTATTTGAACTGTGACACAGACAAGCGCTCTCCCTCTCCCTCTCTCCAAAAGAAGCAGCAGTCCTTAAGACCTTGCACTAACAACGTACTATTGATATTTCTGTGTGAGAACTTCGTATACAAAACCTGAGTTTACAATATTAATGGCAACACTACCCAATTCCTTCACTGTCAAAATGGGACTATCGCTAAATGCAATTAATGCTGTCTTAAATTATTAGTTTTGGAGTCGTCTCTCCGAGACGGTTGTTTCCTTCCAAATTTAATTTTTTCATAGCTTTACAACGTTTCAAGGACCGCCTCCGTAGCGCAGTGGTAGCGCGCCTCCCTCTAGCGCGGTGGACCCGGGTTCGATACCCGGTACCGGCGTGGGGATTTTTTCGCCGCTGGGAAGTCTGGCTAGGGGTGCACTCGGCCTCGTTAGGTCTCTGAGGAGCCAACGGAGGAGTGACTTGGTAAAGAAGTAGTGACCCCAGGTAGTGAGGCCGCATAACCATCTGGGAGAGTTCGGGGCACTGACCACGTCCCACCCTCCAATTCTGCACCCACTCATGAAGGCTGTAGTTGGCAGAGGTGGGGGAAGCCGGGCAGTGAGCCTTGGCCCACGAAGGGGTTACAACGTTTCAAGAAAAACATGAGCTTCTCTTAATGCCATCTGTTTCCTTACAAAGAGCGAACTTCCAGAGCTTTTAGCCAACACCACTTTCGGGAAACGCTATGACAGCGATATTGGATATGTTTCTACCAATGACTTTGATTTTCGTTGATGTAAGGTTTTAAATACATTTAGAAAGACTGTCAATAAAGGGATAATTAATACACTTGTAAGCCCCAGCTGTTGGAGCAGCATAAGCTTCTATTAAAAGAAGGCGCTGTCATAGCAGAAGAAAATCGAGTTTTGAAGTTGGTGTCACACAAAGGAAGATAAACTCATCCAAGATGCGAGTTTCACGGCCAAATAAGCTCATGCGCTTCAATGCATTTCTTTCCTGTCTTTCAAAAGAATCAATAGTGCCTTCAGTTCACACTTTACTGCCAGTCTTTTGTTTCCGTTTCTCCCGCATTGTCACCCAAGTTTACATAATGCTCAGTTCTCCTATCTCGAAAGCCTGTCTTCTATTTTCGTCTAAAAGCCTTTGAAATTCAACTTCAATGCCTTTATCCGCTTTATAAAATGACATGAATTCTCTTAAACCGATTTGCGTTTAATTTATACCACAAAGCTTTCCAAAATGACCGAACTTCTCCTCGTAGAATTCATAAGCACCTATTTAATTAAATGTTCCGAAGCAGCATTTACTATGTTGAAACTACAGTCCTCTCTCGTTCTCTCTCTCTCTCTCTCTCTCTCTCTCTCTCTCTCTCTCTCTCTCTCTCTCTCTCTCTCTCTCTCTCTCTCACGCTAACCAATGTCTCTTGTCTAGGAAATGTTCCTCATTAGCAATTCCTACTGGACATGTATGACAAGCTCAAATGAACCAGGATGCCTAATACACTGCAAGTATGAAAGGTCAAAGTACAAACAGCACAAGGTTAAGCACGTACGATAAAGCATACCACTGCAACAGGTTCACTGACTCTTCTAGCGACCAGAATGTCAAGCGTTGCTCTCCAAATGCAAGGTTTTACTAAATAAATGCATTATTGAATAACGACAAAGAGTCAAGAGGAACAAAACTATTACTTGACAAATTAAGCGTACGTTAAGTTTAAATTTAAATTAGTGAATAATGGTAACAGTGACAAAAGCCACTCATACGTGACTTGGTTGAAATCAACCAATCATGTGCATAACAATTGCAGATTTCAACCAATGACACTCTTCATTCGTGAAAAAATTATCACTTCCTCTGTTTTTCTTATGTTACGATCAGGTTACCGTCCTACAGATGCGCAACAGCTGGCGTAATTTGACGCAATAGAGCCGCTATTCAAATGTGAAGTATGGTGACTCTCGCTTCGGCGAAGTAGCTAACGCTGAAATCGATGAAATAATTCGAAGAGGAAAACCTCATAACACTGAGTACATCAGGAAATATGTTTGGAGTCAGTTTGACAAATTTTGTATTAAAAGAAATTATAAATTAACAGTAGATGCTCCAACTTATGACATAGCCAACATCATAAAACATTAGAGAATCTTGTAGGCCGCGCCAATGGACGCTGGTATATGTATGCCTGCTATGTGTTTCTTTTAAGTAGTAACTACCTACAGTTTGTAGGTTATGTCATCCCTTAATTCATGAAATAGTCTTAATAAATGTAACTTGTCATGGTCAAATTCTATAGATAAATCCTCTCGTCACTTCGTGATTCGAGAATATGTTGATAATTTGACAATCACTCTGGCATTACTTATGACTTTGATATAGCATTTGAACACTTGATAAAAGATGCAAATTAACGGTTCAGTTATTAATATCCATCTTTTATCTAAATCTATCTAGTGTATTCAACCAGAATACCCTTTGGTTCTCTTTGGATGAAATGGAAGTTCGTCTCACTCTTGCATTGTTTCTTCGCAGATTCTCAACTGAGTTTGTCCGACAGCGGAGTTGTTTCTAGCACCTTCAGGAAATTCCAAAGAAGCCACAGATGTACCTCGTATTTAAATATGCTTTAAAAGCCGTATGCTTTGGATAATTTAATATTTGAATGTGTCCCTTATTTCTTGACGGTCAGCAGTTAATTTCAAATCGGACTTCAAAATGTGCAAGTATTCACGATGATCCATAGGTTTTTGAAGAATACAACTACCTGCGTACCGCCATTATCGCATGCGATCGGTTGTCCACAGGTCAGAAAACTATTATGTTGTGTGTGGTAGTCGCAACGTTGTCACTTCCTTACATCGCTATACTACGTTATGTTGTAGCTGCTAATCCAATAGCTAAATGTATATACATTTTATTTACTTTTTTCGCATAATACGAATATTTCCGAATCCTAACAGACCACAGTCCCAATTATTTCGGATTAGCGGGGTTCTACTCCATCTTCTGCGGTGTCCACTGCATGAAAAGAATAGTTGCTACAAAATACCAATTTTATCTGTTACATATAGTTTCAAATTTGTACAAACTTGGAAAAACACCAAACAATCTAATATTAATGGGAGCAATTGTAACAATTCCAGGAAGATGACAGCAATATGTTTTCAAAAAGTAAAGTTTAAATAATAAACCACCTTATACATCACACATACAGCTACTGTTAGAAATAACCTGTTTTTGTTATCTAGAAAGCATTTTCAGCAAATTTTGGATACTTATATAATTATGAATCGGATGCAATAGTGCTTGCTCCAACGTAGATTTAGCCTAAGAGGAAATAAAAGTGCTGTGCTTAGAAAACCCACCCAGAGCAATTTAATTTCTTCCCCTAGCTAATTTGCACCTCGTGAAACACAAATAGAAAATGTATGATAGTTTCGTGTTAAAATAGCAGAATATAATGAGCATCTGAAATGGTCGGCTACATGAATAGAGCAAACACTGTGTAACTTCATCAGCACTAAAATGTATCTCAGGACCACAACCACTAACTCCACTGCGGTTCTTCCGGGAAGCAGCTACCAGCTAGATATACAGACACAATGGCTGCTAATGTAACGCATAACTATGGCGTGTACACATTAGATAACACAATACAACACATCCACTGCCGAGTCTTCCACTTTACCGACTTCACAGCAAGCATCCCAATTGCACGTACAGTTCGTTCCTTCAATAGTGTGCGTCTTTTATTTCTTTTAATGAGCGCCGTTTAACCGCTATGGTTCTCAAAGCTGCAATATATGTATATTAGGCGTGAAAGACTGCTTCATTTTGCTCTGAGGCGTCTTTATGCGACTTGAGGTTCCTTTACGTGTCATAAATATATGACACAGGTCCACTAAAGGAAGCCACGTTAACCCTTTAATTGGCAAGGTGTTTTTTTTTTTTCATATGCCGTTCTTCCTCTAATTTGTAAACCCTTTCAGAGGGTAGCCGTGATGGTTAAGGCAATACGCAATGAACTGGCCATTCATTCAAAGCCATTCATTCGCGAGTTCGAATCCCAGCAACTGCAGTCAAGTGTGCCTGTGGTAAAGCAAGGGGAGGGCCCAAGTAAACTAATCGGTGTAATGGCACGCTTGGAAGCTGACGGGGTTACATTTGACTTTAGTTGCATGAATTTTTTTTCTCAAAACGAAAACAAAAAACACTACAGTTGTATTGCAAAAATTTAATATTTTTACAATAGGAAACGGCTGCAAATACTTGAATTCTATTTAATTAGGACAGCATAACATGAAATTAGAAAGAAATAGCCAATAAATTATCTCGAAGCTTAATAAATTTGTATGTATCTTATACGACATACTGCCAATTAAAGGGTTAAGGATGTTTAACCCCAAAAAAATCCGTCACCCTCTCGTATTACGCTTCAAAACTATGATAGCAAAAGTTGATTCTTTTTAGCGATGTAGAATGTCCTTTGTGATAAACAAGTAATATCGCAATTATTGACGGGTAAAATTTATACTTTTATAAAAGAATGAAAGGAAATAAGTAAACTGTGGCAATATAATTATTTATGTAACTGGTGTATAATTTGAATGATTGTGACACGAGTGTGTGTTTAGCGCGTGAACGATAGCGAATTTTTACAAGTGCCACAATGAAAAGATTGTACAAGTATTTCATACAACGACGTTTTAAGCAGTTCTAGAATTAAAATACCTAACAATAACTAATAGGTTTCCTAAATGTAAAATTATAATGTATCAGAGGACAGAGATATATACGTAACATGATTACAAAGGAAATGCTTCATTTATTTTAACACTTATAGAGAAAAATGGAAGGTGATGATAAAACCATTGAAAATATGGATTGTATTCCGCATGACATTTTGAAGGAAGCCAAGGGGGCTAAGTGCTAGGATTGCATAAATAGCTAGGTAATGTAAGATTTTATCCAGTTCGTGATTTTCGCCATTGTAGCAACACATGTGTTAGAGTGAACACTGATTTGATGGATGATGACTTTCTTCGTTACCAAATATCACGATTTCTCACGTATTTTGGACCCCAAATGCTGCAGAAATCAGCACAATACGTTTTTTAAGAGGAAGATACTAGAAGATTTGCAAAGGAGACAAATTTGGCTTACTCTGCTGCGATAAGAAGCTACGTCTGGGACAGCACAAGGAGGATAAATTAATACATTGGAAATAAAAAGGAAAATGTAGGGAGAGGCAAGGTGGAGTTCCGTGTAGTATCTGCTTGGTCGGCAGTTATTCGGGAGCTGCCAAACAGTTGAGAGTGGGTCAAAGGTTATTCCTGGCTATTGCCATGGCCGTGGCAGTAGCCTTGACCTGGTTCGGGTCAAAACTTTTGTCCACTCCTGAGCAGGACACTGCACTTTTAAAAGAGGCAGAGAGCGATCCCTTCCAGCAGATGCCTACAGTTAAAAGTAAGTATAATTTCCCCTGGTAGTACCGCATAGCCTTACGTCGTCTGCTTAGATCAGAGCTGTTTGTTCGATCGGCAGCTAAGAAGCAGTCTTACAGGTGATCACAGATTATGTCGCCCCATATTTACAAAAGAAAATTTTAACCGAAACTGGAATACGGTTATATTTACGGATACGGTAATATTTTAATCTACAAATGGGGGAAAAGTGTCTACTATACGTGACAGAAAAGGATCGGAAAAATCATATCTGTGCATGTTGGGTTTGAATGCCACGAGATGATCTAACTGTGGTGTGACACCTTGATATCACATTAAATAGCCAGCAGAGTAAAGATTTCCCCCAAAGCATCGTGGTTCCTTCGGTAAGGACTAGATATCCCGATGGTGCGACTGAATTCCAGCAGGATAACCACCTTGACTACAGAATTCAACAGATTTTTAAGTGTTTCTAGCAAACGCAAGATATAGTCATTGATTGGCCTCCTAGCTCACCAGATTTGAACTCCATTGAAAATCTGTGGGCAAAGGTGAAAAAAATGGAGTTAAATTGGCCTGCAAGACAACGGAAGATTGTGGAAAATTATGGTTTGGTGGAATTAAACACAGGATGTTTGGGACAAGGTATCCGCTCATGAAGTTTTGACTAGGCGTTTGACCCATGTTCCATAAAATGAAGGCAGTAATAGGGAGTTTTATACACCCGATATTACGTCAATTTCTATTTTTATTTGCTTTTCATTTAGGGATACAATGTTTACTTATTTCGTATTTACTTTGAAAAGGGAAGGAAAGTATTTCAAGCTTAAATATCTTGAAAGCGCATAAGCATATGAGCCTTAGTAACTGGAAATCATATTATAATAGGCGTAATGAGATTTTTTTCTGAAGATAAAAGAAAATGCTGGGGATAGGAACCTCGGACGATCTCATTGCTACGTGGGACCTAAATGACCTCGTTGTCACACTCACTCACATTGCTACGTACCTCACAATTCGGATGTCAGCGCATATTCAGTAGTTGGAACTCAATATGAAAGATGACAACAGAACGATGGCACGCCTCTCAAAACGCCATTGTGAACCGGCCGTAGAAATAATTCTGGACTTCGGCAATATTAATATAGGCTTTGAAAACCTGCTCATTTTCTTCGCTTCTTTCACTCTTTCTTTTCGTTTCCCTCCTTTAATTTTGTTTTATCTTAAGGTGTCACAGTTGAAATATATAGAAATATAAGACAAAATACACAATAATCCAAACGTAAGGAAAAGCGCTAAAATTATTAATAATAACCAGAACTCAATATGTTAGTAGAATATTTCACAATCATAATTATGCAGCAGACGATATTAAATTAACGAACTGCCAAATAATGCTTATCTTGAAATAGACTATAGAAAATGTAGCGACTACAGAAATGTAGTAGTGCCCTGCTTCTGACGCGGAGGACACGGAATCGATCCCCGGTACCGGCCTGGGGACTTTCCCCCGCTGGGAGGCCTGGCACGGGGTGCACTCAGCCTCGTTAGGTCCCAGAGGGGCCAATTAAGGAGATACTTGATAAAGAAGTAGCGAACCCAGGTCGTGAAGGCCTCATAACCAGCTGAGAGGGATCGGTGGCTGACCATGTCCCACCTTTCAGTGCTGCATCCCATTCATGGCGCCGGTAGAGACCAGAGGTTTAGCACGCAGCACCTGGGCGGTAAGGCTTGACCAGTCAGGGCTGTTGCGCTAGGGGTCAGTTAGATTATAGAAATATAATCAGAACCGTTTCTTGAATTATAAGAACTGCTGTAATCAAAATTTTAAGTAGGTCGCGGGGTCAATTCCCGACTGGGAGATAGGAATTTTTCTTTAGCTAGAATTATTCCTCATCCTCTCTAGAGTCTGGAAGTGAGAAGTGTAAATGTGTGTGTGTGTGTGTGTGTGTGTGGGGGGGGGGGGGAGGGGGGTAAATTTAATGTTCAATAAAACTCCACGTAAACAAACCCAAAGTTAACACAAACAGTAATACGAGTGAGCATCATTGCGAAGAGCAATTGTTCCAAAAGGAAAAGTCGTTATATGACCTTATATGCTCTTACTTTATTATCGTGGATGTTAATGGCGGCATTTCAATGGGAACAGCAACAAAAGAAAAGAAAAAAGAAAGAAAAAGTTTTCATATCTTAGTGAGGTCATTATACTACCTTTATAGCCGGTTAAATTTGATGAATTAGTTGGGTTTTTAGGTGGTTTGCGTTTCTAGCCTTGAATTTTATTCCTTTTGGAAGTCCACTATTATTTATAATACTATGAACTATTTTATACAAAAATAACTATTTTGTAATGGTATGGTGCCATATTCCTCCCGTAAAATACAAAATAACCCCTAGCACAACAACACTTTGGGGGCCAAGGCTTACCGCCCGGCCGCTGTCCCCCACTTCTGCCCACTAGAGACCTCATGAATGGGGTGCACAAGTGGAAGGTGGAATGAGGCCAGCACTCCGAGGCTCCCCGCCGGTTTGCGCCCTTCGCGACCTAGGGTAGTTGCTTCTTTATCACGTAGCTCCACAACTGGCCCTTCAGAGGCCTAACGAGGCTGAGTGTACCCCGTGCTGGACCTCCCAGTGTGGGGAAAAGTCTCCACATCGGTGCCGGAGATGGAACAAGGGTCCTCCGCGCTAGAGGCAGGCACACTAACATTGCGCTACGGAGGCGTTTATTGCTTTAGAGCTCAATGTATTTCTTGGAATTAGGATGTACCCTGAAATTTTTGTAACGCAGAATTTAACAAAAAAGGTCTGCACTTCTTCCGTATTGAACCACAACATTCAATTTCATAACTTACAATACTGTTCAAAAGTACAATTACTACATTTTATAAGTGTGTACCATTTTTAACTATGAAACCTATTCTATTAAAGGCCTATTCACTATTTTGTCAATATGCACTTAGAAAGACAAGTTTTCATTGCAATTCATGCCCAGTTCTACGGTTTATTGTGGAAACAACGCTCATCATATACCAGGTCCCGGCGACTCCCGGAATAGTTTAAACGACCTTCATTTTCTATTACCTGCTACACATGCAGTTATCATTGCAAGGCTGTGAGCAGGCTGCGCTCAGCGAGCACCAGATCCCTATCCATGCTAAATACTGTTTGAAGCATGCTTTTTAATTCGATTTGGATAAGATCGAGGTTTGTATCATTATCATTTTTACCTTCTCTATTGGTAAGTAGGGGAAGTATTGTATTCCACCCAAAAATTCGATGTCGAGATTTCACCAGGAATATATATTTTGAGATCCCCTGAATCCATAAAAAAGCATTTTGAGAAAAAGGTCCGCGCGCACGCGCGTGTGTGTGTGTGTGTGTGTGTGTGTGTGTGTGTGTGTGTGTGTGTGTGTGTGTGTGTGTGGGTGTGTGGGGGGGGGGGTGTCAGTCTGTGTGTCAGTATGACTCAAAAACGAAAAGTCGTTTAAAAACCAAAGTTGGTATTTAAGTTTAATAATGTCTTTCAAGGATGCGACACGAAGATTTTCAAGAAAATAGCCCCACCTTAAATTACCCTTTACATGGAAAATTTTTTCGAAAATTTTGATTTTCTTGAAAATGGCTCTAACGATTTTGATTAAAATGCCATATGTTTGAGATATTTTGATGACAAATGAAATGTGTGTTAAATTTTCTGGCTGTAGCCCTTGAAGTCGTATCTACTCTGGACGACTTTTGCATAATTGGTAAACCGTTAGAGATAGACCAAATCACACTGTACAAAAAATGTAGATCTTGGTAAAATACATAATTTATGTCCAAATAAATTTTCTTGTAAACTGAACTATTTCGGAGATA
Organism: Tenodera sinensis; assembly: GCA_030765045.1. Taxonomy (NCBI): domain Eukaryota; kingdom Metazoa; phylum Arthropoda; class Insecta; order Mantodea; family Mantidae; genus Tenodera; species Tenodera sinensis. Next base: position 32,318,457 of record CM060966.1, on the reverse strand, counting down.
TTCCTTGTTATGTGTGTGAGTTTAAAAAAACAAATCTTTCGTGAAATGGAACATGGTTGTTCGTTTTTTTATATGTTAAGTGTGCAAAGAGACGTTGAATCTCAAAGCTTTAGCAGATTTGACTATCGCTCAAAGCCTACTGTATTCTGATATTCCCCTTGCACCTACAAGGAAATAAGCAATAAGATAATTTGTACAAATGTTTATCTCAATCAACATGAATATATATATAGTAATAAGAGTTTATAAGAATGGTTAGTACAAGAGTAGAGAAAGTCATGTGAGTGCAACACGTCAGATTTTTGCTAATTGATCTATTTGCTCTTGCTTAATATTTGCATACGCATTAGTCAGCAAGTTCGTAACCTTCAAACTCTACTAACCAGTAATTCCAATTCCCTCACTTTGTATGTGTGTGTTTTTATTTTGGTATTTCCTAATAAATTGAGACTTAGGATAAAAAATCAAAAAATGTATTCCTACCTAATGTCTGTTGAACACCTGTGTCGATGAATAAAAGTGGTTAAACGTTTTTCACAAAACAAATCAATAGGGATACTCTCTTCCGCTTGTATTTGCTTCCCTAACCTACACAGCTGTGGCTCTAAATATACTGGGAGTCCCAAAAAATATCCGCCAACGCGTAGTATGTTGTGCAGGATGGCAAACTGATCGGTTTTCAAATAGGAACCCCTGTCCGGAAATGCACGAATGGATGCTGGAGAACGTTGAAGTTTGAGAACGAACGGTTGTGACAACTTGTTATTCGTTTTGGTATCTTAATGCGGAAGGTATGCAACCATTTAGCCATCTGTGTACTGGGATGAACAGCCTATAGCTATTTTCACGTCATGAAGGCACAACGGGCTCTTATGGACCATGTTATTCTTATGGAAGAATCAGGTGCGCCGTTGCCAAATTTGCGTGTTTTCAAATGTGACTAAGATAAAGTATGAACATGCATTTCGGTGTAAAATGTGTCGAAGAATACTATGGTATGCACGATAAACCTTTTATGCAATTGCACGCTTTTTTTTAAATAATAAAATGTAAAATCTTGTTGAAAGCAGATTTTTTAACATTTTTCTCGCTCTGCACGTTTAAACATGGCTTTAAACCGAAATAATTGCAATGAAAAGAAAATCTGGATTTTTCGCTTGCTTTTATAAGCCACGTTAGTATTTAGATTATATCAATATGTCTAAACACATTTTTTTTTTAAAAAATAAAGTTTAAAACAAAGTGTTAGGATTCTTCGTTTATACACTAGAAAATGTCGTCGCTGGCTAATTCTCGTTCTGTAAGTCCACATAAAAGATTCCAGCGACAAAGTTGTCAAGGAAATAACGAAATTATTTTTTATATAAATATAGAACGTCTCCAGTAACAAGCCATCCATAAATCACCATTTAAAAGCAAATGTTTTTAGCGCGCCAAGCACACGGTCAACAACACCCGGTTGTCTTGCAGATGGTGGAAACCAGATGTGTGGCAGTTGAAGGGCCGATAAGGGATTGTACTTCAGTGGAGGTTTTCAATAGGTTTCGGGAATTTGAGGTGTGTGTTTTACAAATTCTCTGGTAATCGTGTGCATTGCAGTCAAGTGATCAGTGCGCAATGGATCGCAGAAGAAAAGGCGAAATTATTAAAAGTAGCGAGCGAAAAACAATTCTTAGGGTGTATGATTCCCGGACACAGTGACTCGTTTATTGTTAGTGAACTTTATAAGGCGACTGGTGTAAGTAGGCCTACATTTTTACTCGTATATTAAGAAAAGAATGTAAAAAGGGTAAGGATTTATTATAAGGTATTATTAATATAATAATAATAATAATAATAATAATAATAATAATAATAATAATAATAATAATAATAATAATAATAATAATAATAATAATAATAATAATAATAATAATAATAATAATAACTTAAAATAATAAACCTGGATGTGAGCGAAAACGCGGTAATCACATTGGCGCAACATACGTAACAACGCCGCGCTGATTCTCCATAAGAGCCATTGTGCCTTCATAACGAGAAAACTCCTTTAGCATAATAACATTCCTGCGCATGCCCTAAATTCTTGCATGGTCATTAGTGCGCATCTTACTGCGTTTCTTGTGTAGTTTCCAATACACTAACGTTTTTAACAGAGTGCGACACGTACCAGTACACAGCTGCGGAAATTGCCGACATGAACTCCACCTTACTTTGCTGTAAATGTGCGGAAACACCTCAATGTCGCATATCCAAATCGACGGATTGGTAGAGGTGGACCTGTGTCATGGCCAGCACGATCGCCAGATTTGACACCTCTTGACTATTTCCCGTACAGTTATATGAAGAGTATGGCACTCCTGTAACGTCAAAGGAAGATCTCATGGTTCGAGTCCACGCAGCGATTGAAAATCTTCAAATACAACCGCATCTATCGGCTCACCAGCGCCGATATATGCGTAGGAGGCACACAGTTCTAAGCCCATTTGTAATGTACACAGCTCGATGGTGGGTTTATTGACCAAAAGTGAACGCACATCCATCTCACACATCGATGTGCTACAGCTACCAAACCCTGCATTTCCGGACAGTTCGATCAGTTTGCCGTCCAACACAACAAACTGACCGTTGCAAATGTTTTTTGGGACACCCTGTACATGTTTGTTTCTCTAATGATCAATGCCCTACACTAATAATCCGAAGTTTTTCGTCTTCTCTCCATTTAATATTAAAATTATTTACAAGCTGTATAAATAGATCTGTAGGCGACGACCTATCTCTCCCCCTCCTCCCTCCCCCTCTCTCTGGCACTCTCTCTCTCTCTCTCTCTCTCTCTCTCTCTCTCTCTCTCTCTCTCTGTCTGTCTGTCTGTGTTCTTGACTGCAAGCTCTTGCCAATTACTTCTATTCAGTTTCTGTGAAAGGAAGCATTGTTCTCTTTCTCCTACTTCTGATCTTTTCTTTTAATCTAAACCTACTTCTTCTTATTACCTCTTTCGAAAGGCTTAATTCATTTTCTTTTATATTATTCTGTGTGCATTCCTACCTTTCATCTATTATTCTGCTAGGCTGTTTATTTATACCTTATGTGCCTTTGTTCTGTCTCTCCTAAGATGCTTTTCAGAAAGTACCCTACTTTTCTTTAAATGCCGCATTGACTAGTGAATATTGCACTCTTGATGTTTACTTATTCCCTTTAATTAATACCTTCACAGAAACTCCTTTGAGTTTATACTAATTTATCCTGCAAATTCCCACCTAAACCAGGTCACTAGGTCGTTTTTATTACATAGCTGCTAACAATTATTCGTTAACATACTTCACGAAGAAAACTAATTAAAATTACTAGTACGTTAGAAGTAAACTGAATTACATCAACCCTTTCTCTCATTGTATTACACCCTTCCCGAAACAAAGCTCCTGTTAACTACTCTCTTGGTATAAATTAATTTATTGCAAGATACTCTGGGCGTTTCCTAATATCACATATTTATGATGATGATGATGATGATGATGATAATAATAATAATACGAAGAAGAAGAAGAAGAAGAAGAAGAACAAAAATTACAATAAAGCAAATTGCGCCCACGTTTTAGATTCCTGAGTTCTTAAAAAGTCTGAAGCCTCAAAAAGAGAGGGGGAAAAAACCAAATATAATAAAAACGCAGGGTATCCTTTCTTGCTTTTCCTTCATACAACAGTACTTGTTTCGCAGCCACTCCATTATTATTATTAGGTATTATTATTATTAGTAGTAGTAGTAGTAGTAGCAGTAGCGGTAGCGGTGGCGGTGGCGGTTGCGGCGGCGGCGGCGGCGGCGGCGGCGGCGGCAGCGGCAGCAGCAGCAGCAGCAGCAGTAGTAGTAGTATTGTTGTTGCCATCATCATTAAATCCGGAACCACATGATTATCTGGATAATGAATATGCAGTTATACGCAGCAGATAAAAGAATAATTTGAAATGTGCAAATTCAGCGAAAGTTAACTTAGTAATCTTTATGTTATCTGGATACTTGTAGACACTTAAATGTGGATAAAAAATTATTCACATTCAGCTGAAATGACATACAGATAGAGACAAAAAGCGTATTTCTTGCGGTCGACATCTGGAATCTTGTATTCGCTGGACAAGTTGGGTGTGCAGCATTAAGGTGTTCAGGATACTCGGGCTCTACTCAGGATGTGACTCGACACTATTTTAATGACATATATAATTGCTACAAATGAAAACAAATTGATCGCTAAAGTACTATTCCTACAAATAAATTAACCTTTAATTAATCAGCTACACATAGGTGAATATAATTCAGAATAAAGAGAATTATTCCACATTTTAACGTTCTTTGTCGCTTCTCGGCTATTTTGAAATCTCCTCCATTATATCCTGCGGTAAGCTGATTCGCTAGATGGGGGACTCTGTAAGGTATCCGGGCAATCTTGAAGGTCACATCTACCCTGAAACCGTTTATACAACCTTTGTTAGCAAGGTTATTTCACCTTCAACCTTTTAGAAAATCCGGCGTAACCCGGCTTCACAAAGCCGAAGCGTAATAAAACTTTTATAATGGGCGCGTTTCTTACCGCCAGTGTATACCTATTCTTCACCAGACGCAGTGTTGCCATTTTGTTCGGCATCGGCAATTAAATCCAACTTATTATATATTCATATCGCGAGATAGAACATTACAGAACGAAGGGATGTGGTAGCAAACCTACGATGAATTTATCTAAGTCATTTTATTTTGCGGATGTAATTGTTGAAAAACAGTCGAAATACGTACAGTCAATAACAGTCTTATTTGTACATTTCAATTTTCCAAGAAACTACCTTAATATTTCCAAGACATTCTCATTAAGATATGCTTTGCACATGTTGAAAAATATAACCAATGATTTAAATAAATATTGATTTATGAAGTTACAAATTAAATTAAGTTGTAAAAGAAATATGACCATTTTATACAACTTTTCTATTCGTACATTAGAAATAATAGTTCAACAACAAATATATCATTGCTAATGTAATACTCCGTTGGGCAGCCCTTGGCTTTAATAACTACCTCACGCCTTTTCTTCATAGAAGTAACCAAGTTCTTGCATTCCTCTGGACTGGTTTTATTGCACCCTTCTTTCACAATACGTTTAAGCGCTTGTTTAGAGTGACTGTTTTACGGACTCGTTTCTTCAAAATTCGTCACAAATGATCGATGGGATTCAAGTCTGGACTCTGTGTTTATAGCAGTTTGGGTACATTCCATTTCAACCAATTCATGTTCAGTCCCCGCCTTGTGTTTACTGCCAGTATCCTGCTGAAACCTATAACCAGGTGCAATGAGCATTTTCTATGCACTCTGCTTTACTTGCTCTTTAGAAAGTTGAAGTACACGTTTGTTCACAACGCCATCAATAAATTGCGTTTTACCAACATCGTTGGATGACATACAGGCCCAAATCATGATGGAACCACCACCATGTTTCACTCTGGGATCATTGTCTGAATTCGCGCTTCTCCAGACTCCGTTTATCTCGTATGACCCAAAAAGGCTTATTTTAGTCTCGTCCGATCATATCAGCTGTTCCAAAATTTCTGGTCCTTATAGATGTGCTCTAGCAAACGCAACTCTTTTCTTCCTGTTTGCTGAACTTAGATAATACTTCTTCCTTGGTCTTCGGCCATGATACCCATACACCACGAATAGTTTGATCAGACACCTTTACAGATCATTTTCTACTAATAATTCTAACAGAGGAACACTTTATTTTGGATTTTCTCGGATTTTGCTTTTAATGAAACGTTTCTTTCGTGCATTCAGTCTAGTTTCTTTGGGTTTCGTTGGTAAATGCTTGAACCTTGCTCCTTAAATTTGTTACTGTGCATTGAAGGTTGAGTGCGATTTATTAACTGTTTTGCCTGTTTTTCTGAGTGAATGCCCTGTAAGTGCCAGGTTTACATTTACCTGCTTAAGGTCAGAACCAAGCTCTTTTTCTTTGGCCATTTCGCTACTCACAGAACATACATACATACACAACTACAACCGCAGAAGCGTGTAGCGACCTTTGAAACAGGTTCCTGTTGAAGCTGTTAACTACTGTACGAATAGCAAAGTTGTACAAAAGTTGGGACTTATTTTTAGCATTTGTTATTTCATAACATAGGCTTTGATATGTGTTTTCCATTGGGATGCATTTGAATTAGATTCATCAAGCATGGTTCATGGAACAAACGAAAGGTTTTAACCAAATAGAGAATGGCTTTTCATTGCGAAGCTGTTGTGTACGAATATGGATGTTACATACTGTATAAGAAATTCCACACATGATCCACAGATCCAAAATTGATTGCCCATGAGTCACGTTCAATATAGTGTACGGCGTTGTGTAGTTAGCTACGAACGTGGAGAACGATTCCACCAGGACAGTTCTCAAATGGAGACATGTTATCATGGCAATTGGAGTGGTGGCAAGACACTGTTGTACCTTAAGAAGAGACGCTCCTTGGCAAATATTCCAGGAAACAACGGATGAACTATAAATGTAAAGGTAGTGCCTTCCATCGATGCACCTTGCATTCCTGCCGCATACTGTGAACAGGGCTTCCATTTCCAAGGATGAACTCATTACTTTTGAAGCGATGTTCACATTTATATTCTACTCTGCTTGTAGTTCTACAATTTCTAGTGCGAAATTTCTAGTACAGTTTCTCGTATTTTGAGCACGTACGTTTACAATTGGAATGATGCACGAAAGCACCCCAACACTAGCCTTTTTTATTTTCCTCCGCAACGATTTAATCTCTCAATTAAATGACTGCCTGGTATTAAGCTGGAGAAAGTTGTCTCCAAGAATTCAGAACTTGCACAACAAAGGAAGCAAACAAAGGAAAACAGTGTAAGGCAGTGTATCTCTAAAATATGGTCTAATCCAGTTTTTATTTTACCTTTAGCGCCCTTTTCTCCCAGTGTAGGGTAACACACAGGAAATGTACAAAATAAAGCGTGACCTCTCGTTTTAATATGTTTATTCCTAATTTAATCACTTTTATACGCGAACTAAATGTGCTCCAGACTTAAAAACATTTTGTTTGTTTTAAAACATACCATTACCTACAAAGTTTTGTAACATTCTTACAAACTTTCTTTTTATATTTCTTACATTTTAAGTATGCTACATTATATATGAGAAGAAAGTAATCAAGCAATATGGTGGCGTCTTGATTAATTATCTTCTACAAGAAGTGGTGTAGCCTGGTGTATTGCCTATCTATCCTAGTATATTGTTTTTTTTTTTTTTTTTTTTTTTTTTGTTTTTTTTTTTTTCTTTTAAGGGCCATTACAATGCAAATCAAGGATTAACCTATCAATTAAAACTTAAAAGCATAAACTTAGCGCGACACGTCATTCACAGCGACAAATTGAAGCATAAACAGCAGCCAATCGCAAGAAAGCGTCAAATAGTTGAGCTAATATGGCGATCTGCGAAATAACCACCGATAGTACGGAAGGAGGTGGCTGTGTCACAATGAGCAAGCTACGTAACTGATAAAAGCACGAGACTTAAAAAAAAAAAAAGAAAAAAAAATCGCCATAATTTGTTTTGCAGGGATGATATTTAAACATCTTCCAGTGATTCCTGGGCGGTGATCTTGAAAAATCTGATGTGAGATGGAATAATCACGTGACGAGAATCGCTTTCTGCGTATAGTTTTTTAATGTTGCGTTATACTTCCGCTTAGATTTCATTGTGAATGAGCACTTACTCTTCACTTTTCATTACAGTCTAGCGATCTTCCTTAAACGGCTCATACTGGCTAAATACAACACCGGAAGACATGCAGACGGAGGAGGCAGCGGTTGTGCGGCCAACTTAAACCTGTGACATCCCTAGGATCAATTTAATGGTGTTACCACTGTCACACAGAAAATAGTAAATAAAAACAACAAACAATTTTGTTGTAGTTTTTATTTTTGGTTAACATCCACAGCAACTATTCAGGTCTACTGAGACGGTGAGCGAAGCGATGATCAGTTACGAGTGCTAAAATGAGCCCGTAGTCCAAAGTGTTGAGTGTTCAGGAAAAGCCTTACCCGCTGAATTCACTGTAACCGAGATTCGATATCGGATCTCAGGTTACTTAGCAGATAACTTCACCTATTGAACTGCGCAGTTGGTATTTCCATGATGATTTAATTTCAACAAATGAGCCGTTTTGCCATTTACCACCAAGTTTATAACTTGCAGCTGAGGAAGGTCACAACTATAGGATCACTGATTTCATTCTCAATCTTAGGGAAATTGCTCCATTTAGAAAATAAGTTGTAGTTTATTCCAACACTGCATAGTGTGAACAATTAAGAGGCGCATTACTTCGATATAAAATGCTCAATGATAGAAACTCGACAATTAAACATCACAAAAACTCAAACTCTGAATCCGGAATTTTGATTGTTTTTTCATACTGCTCCACCATTCTGCAGGCATCATTAATGATTTCATGCCTAGACCTTTAATGTTTCCCATGGTGCATTTATATAGATAGCCTTAAATGATTGAAAGTACATGATACGATAGATCAATTAAGATAGAAGGTAAGATAGAATTTCTCTTCCTTCCTGCCCTTTTGAGATTTGAATAACCCCCGCCCTCATCCCGACATGAATTTATGCTTCGTATAGATAAAAATCATGAGTTTTACCAAACATTAACCTTACTTTGCTTCTTTAAATATAAATGTTTTCTATTTGGGAATGCTGTAATATGTCGTAAAATATCGGATTCCTACACAAACGATGTAAGCTACCGCACCTAAGGTATGGAAAACAGCTTCTTGCTTGCTGAATTCCATTCCAGCTTTAATACCGACAGAAAATGCTTTTCTCCGGAACGATTTAATTTGAATTCCTCAGAATTTTGCTGCGTCAACATTTGCCTTACTAAAGGTCACTTGTGCTTACCTCACTGTAGTAGCAAGAAACTTATTTTGAGAGGCACAGCGATAGCCATTCTGCTGCAGCAGAAGCATTCATGCCTGGGGAACCGTATAATTTGAAAACAGTGGTCAGTCCCCACATGCCTGACGAGTAGAGATGACATAGCTTCCGGACTCAACAGTAACTCGTCTGACTTAACTCTAAGGATGTCAAGTGAAACTAAATAATACCGCACATGGATCATGATGCATGAACATTTGCACATGAGAAAGCTCGCAGTGTGATGAGTTAAAAATCACAGTTCTTCGGACAAATATAGGCATTAAGATAGTTCCAAAAGTGTACCACTAGAGCACTTATGGGGCTTTCCACACTCATACCGTTCATATAGCAATCCGGTTCCGTTGAACATGAATAGGTACTGCAGTACATTTCTGAGTATTTAGTGCTAACGTGGTAGATTTTAAATGAATTTCAGTATAAAAGGGTAAGTGGGTAAGCATATAAGCTTTTAAAATTAATTTACTGGAGGTAACTGCATATCATGTTCATAACTTGTAATTTCCTATTGATTTTGTTGAAACTTTGTACTGAACGACGTTTTACATATTATTTTGATAAAATTGTTGTATGTTTATTTTTAGAACTGGTAAAGACTAACTACCCAAAAGCCTCCAAACAAATTCCCTTTCCTTTCAACCTCTAATGCAAAAATCGACATAGTTTAGCCTATATAGACTAAACGTTGTATTATACTATTGGAACTAACTCTCACTGAAATATTATAGCATTATATTACAAAAAGTGGCACAAATTATTCGTTAACTTAAAACTTCAAAAAATAAATCTAATACAAATTTTTAAAAACTACCCTTATCCTTTATAACAAAACTATCCAACCAGAGCTCAAATCTGTGCACTAACGCTAAAATTACACGTTATCTTAAATCTTCATTAACTCTTACATATATTTTCATCCCTTTATATCAAGTTTACACTGTATGACCAATCTGGACAAAACTTTGGACGTTTACGCTTAAAACAAGAGTAGGTAGTAATTGCAGATTACACGCAACTTTCAACAACCACCTCATCCGTACAGAATTCACCCATGCAATGCCGGGTGAGACAGAAATCTGGTGTGGGATTTGACTGTCTCATAATTAAAGGAAAGTACAACATATATAATAAAATATAAATCAACTTGTTAAATTGATTGATCGAATTCGTTCATATACTGTTTCTGTCTCCCTTTACGGTTTTTTTTCTTTTTTTTTTTTTTTGTGACGTAGTAACAATGTGATAATCAATACCTAAAATGTGTGAAGAAATTAAGAGCGACAGTTGCTTGTCTGATATATCCAATTTAAACATAACTTCTTTTGAGTTATTTTAAGTGAAAGTATACATGCATAAAAATGTGGTTTACTTTACAGCTAAAATAGGTGTTTAGTTTTACTTTCTATACTACTTATCTATAGTATGTAGAGGAAATATTGGATTCCAACAAAAAATTAGCACCCAATTTCTCTGATTAAAAAAGAAAGTATTTTTAGAAAAAGATTCGCGCCTGTGTGTGCGTGTCCATCTGTCTCAGGAAAGCATAACTCAAAACGAAAAGTCGTTAAATACTACTCGTAAATTTGGCATTCTGGTTCTCCATCTTCCGTAGAATAGACACGACGATGTTTAAAATAATGCCTCCACCCCAAATTACCTACCTCTTCCACGGAAATGTTTTCGAAAATTTTGATTTTCTCAAAAAGGCTCTAAATTTTTTTATAAAAATAGTATATTCTTAAAATATTTTTATAACAAATGTAAATCTTGAATTTTCTTGGAATACCCTTTGAAATCCTCTTTCTGAATGACTTGCACAGCAAATAAACCATTGGAGAAAGACAAATCTTATAAAAACTATAGATTTCGTTAAAGCACATAATTCACTTCAGATACATAATATGATGGGTCGGGGGAGATATTCCCTGTTATTGCTTTGAATTTTCAAATACACTTTTCTACAGTCTTTTTTCTTTCCTTCTCTTCTCTCTTTTTTTTTTTTTTTTCTCTCTTTTTTTTTTTCTTCCTTCCTCTCGTCCAAAGACTACGGAATTTCACTATATTTCTCTATTCCCAGTGTAACCTGCAATTTGATAAAACTATGAATTAGGTAGAAGAATAAGTCTTTGTTATAATAGTTCGTTGACGAAGAGGCAGAAAATATACATGACTATAACAGATTTTAATCATATATATCTCGTTCTCACATGCGTGATGGAAAGACAGACAAGTCTATTAAAAGTAGTTTAGTTAGTTTAATATTTTATAGACAGACCATATATTTTCTCTTTTTATTCTGAAATATCATTCGGCTACTAATTTTAGGAGGGTTCTCCCTAGCTAGGTCGGTTGAACACCTGCTTGCTCTGCAAGGGGTCCCGGGTTCGATTCCCGGCTGGAGAGTGGGGATTTTTCTCTAGGCCAGATTATTTCCTATTCTCCCCAGAGTCTGGAAGTATGAATGAGAGTGTGAATGCGTGTGTGAATTTAATATACAAAACCCAACAAAATCCAGAGTAAAACGGGTCAACACCATTGCCGATATGTTCTAAAGCAGAGGCCGCCGATATGACCTTTGGATTTAAAAGCAGGATATAAATGGAACATAAAAAACCGGGAAATGCCCTGGAGTTGCTTCACTCACTACATTGAAATTTGATTAAAAGTCCACAGCACAAAAGGACTGTAGCTTGGTGTCTGTTATTGTACGCAGAGCTGACGAAAGAATTCGCTTCATGCTCGTAGTTAAATAGGTAGATGCTTTATTACGTAACTGTGCCAGCGGAGATAATTATATTTTACGTACAGGGAAACTTTTTCTTAAGTGGAGAGTTGATGCATAACTTTCAAAGCCAGCCATTTAAAACGCTCCGGAACACAGCAAATAATGAGCTCTGACTTTAAGTCTTCGCATGAATTCGCGCACCAACTTTCTAGTATCGTATACTAGGATAAATTGGAAACTAAAGCGTCATGGAACATCTGCTTACGAGCAAAGTTCTCCTGCTATAGCCATAAAAATCTAACCAATCGCTTGGCACGACGTTGCATCGCATTTCAACGCTAGATACTTGTGATACACCGGAATTATTAACGGCTAAGATTAAACATTTTATAAAGAAATGATAGGGAGATAAATGTGTTAAAAACAATGCCGTATGTTCGATGAGATAAATGTTTTTCACAGAACTCAGGTTATTAGCACGTTCCATATTATGGAAAAGGCAATTAGTATAAGGCAGTGCAGCTAAGGTAATTAAGGTTGCAGTGAACTCGCCGCATGTCATGCAGAAACTCACGTAGTAGTTGGAAAGTCGGTTTAGGTGGCTCAGTTGGGTAGACGCTGGCCTACTAATCCCACATCGCGGGTTCAAATCCGGCCCACACCGATAGCTTTTAAGTGTGCTTAAAAAAGGACAGCTCCATGTCAGTAGATTTACTGGCATGTAAAAGAACTCCTGCGGGACAAAATTCCGGCACACCGGCGACGCTGATGTGATCCTGCCAATTGACAGCGTCGTTAAACAACAAAATAATTTGGAAGTTACAATAGGTGTATCCTGCTTAGAATTTAGCAAGTCAGCTAGTGAAAATTTGTGTTTCACAGGTGAATGAGAAATTCTGAAAGTTGGCAATGTAGGAGTTTTGGTGGGGAGTGACGTATTAGGGAGGAGTTTAGTTTATAAAGAGCCTGTATTTCTAAAACTCGTGTGTTTTACAGCATTATAGTATTATACAACGGTTTACTGTGATCAATTATCGGCAGTTCGTAGCGCTTAACGACCGCGCTTGGGTTATACAGTCTTGACAGTCGCCGGCTTAACATCAGCGGCTTACTGTAACTTATGCTTCTTACTGTTACTATGGAAGCACCTATTTTTAAACCATAACGTATTGATACGTCAGAAGTTAACAGATATAATTAAACAGTTACGGTTTCTAGTGCTACAATTTAATTCTGTATTTCCATATAGTTGGTAACCTGCTTCAAGTAGATCAGTTACTGTCATTAGCCTCCAATTTATCAGCCAATTTAACCGGCGTTATCCATTCTTACATATATCCATGCATAGCTTGAGAAAAAGATTTCAATATTTCAACACTGGAGCAGCTGGCAGCAGATACATCAAAGACCGAGATATTGGAGAGCGTCAAAGGTGACATACCAGAGAACCTCGGTTCCACTTGCCAGGTTGATGATAACTTCCACATGGGTTCGCCGGACTAACCGGCAGATGGCCAATTGCCACCGATCTTCCCCATTGCAAAATTCCACAAACTCAAAAAAGACAATGCGAGACTGCTGATGTTATCGCCATTTCATACTTTGTATAATTCATTTGAAACCCTCCATGCACTGTGCATATTCTCCTCTAAATTAAATATGCCATACAATTTCCGTGTCAGTCTTACTAGATATCTTTGTATTACCCACGAGCGTTGATTTGTGTTTTTTCAAACGTTGCTTGAATTAAAAGAGTATCTCAACAAACTTCGCACTTTCCAACCTTTGTTAAATAACGGCAAATCTGCTGATGTAATGACCATTAATGAATGAGAAGCAATTATCCATTAATATCCCTTCCACTTTCCTCTGCCCAAATTCTTCTTTTGTAGCCAATATTACGGCATTATCTATATTAATGTTTATAAAGGAAGAACATTTGTATACATGTATGTTTTGGTGAATGGTGTGTGTGTATATATATATTTTGTGTGTGTGTGTGTGTGTGTGTGTGTGTGTGTGTGTGTGTGTGTGTGTGTGTGTGTGTGTGTGCACGCGCGTGTGTTTGGATGGGTGGGTAGATGTAGGGCCATCTAAAAAGTCATTCAATGGATTTTCGTAATCTGAAAAACCCCAAATATTGCTCCTACTCCACCGAATGTGCATGCAAAATTAGGCAATATTTAATTTCAGATAATGTAATACAGCAGAGGCGGGGTTGTACGAGCCCCGATAAACCGAGTTCTGGGTGGTCCCATTTCAGGAAGTGTGCCGCGCAATCTTATTAAACGACACGGGAAATGAAGAAACCTTGCCTATTGAGCATGGCGACCTCGGCCTTGTACAGCCGCTTCCAAATGTTTTCCGACGCACGCGGGACTCGCCCTGGAGACGGAAGAGGTGAAGGTTATGGAGTAGCCAGTCCAGGCCAAAACCGTTTCAAGTGGTTTATTTATCTCGTGAGTTTGATAGCTGTGGCGACTGCCTTTTTTGGGATGTTCCTGTAAAACAGCGAAGATGATTAATTGGGTCCTAGTTCACTGAAGATAGGAAACTGACATAAACGCGTCTTCAAAAATATTTTCGGTAGTAGGGGCACAGTAAACATCACATTATTATAAACGATGTTCTTGCACGATATTAAGCGCGCACGCACGAACACACACACACACACAAACACACACACACACTCAAAATTATATTTTCTACCAAGCTTCTGGGCGTTTCCTAATATCACATATTTATAGTAATAGTAATAATAATAATAATAATAATAATAATAATAATAATAATAATAATAATAATAATAATAATAATAATAATAATAATAATGAATATTTAACAGTAAAGTAAATAAATGTCAATACATTTGTGGAACATTAGCAAGAACATTAAAAAGAGAAATAAGGAAAGAAAGACATTTAAAACGTTACACAGTAATGTGTGTGCCAGCATTGATGTACAGATGTGAAGCATGGGTGATAAAAATGAAGGATTGGAATGAATTAATGCAGCCGAGATGGGATACCTAAGAGCAATTAAGGAATGTACAATTATGGACAAAATAAAAAACGAAGACAGGAGAAACGAATTAAATATTCTTCCTATAAATGAAAAAATAAAGGAATATAGAACCCAATGGAAACAGCATCTACAAAGAATGGGTGAACAATGCTTCCCTAAGTTGTGTTACGAGTACCAGCTGATTGGAAGAAGAAGTGTCGGAGGAACCATGAGGGATGGAGAGAAACGTGAGGCCGGAACAGGAGAAATTCCTAATCCGTGATGAGATGATGATGATGATGATGATGATGATGATAGTCATTTGTTATCCGCATACATATTCAAAGTTAGTTTCCCCAAAAAGAAAGATACCAACCAACACAAACAGTACACAGAAGCAATTCAACAATAATTAACTTAGTACGTTAATACTGTATTGGATTTATTTCTTGCAATTGTATATACTTTTTTTAATCGTGAGAGAATCAATTAAATCCCACTTGAGGCCTGATCCCACTCTAGATAACATCAAAAGGATTATTGTGAGATTACTGTTGGAAAATCTCTCAAAGCCATAACAATGGAATACCGCTGTGATGTGCTGCTAAAGAGACCTGCAACAAATATTTATCTTTGAAACTATGAAAGAGTTTACAACTTATAGGTAGCTTTTATTGTCTCCTTTAAGAGCTACATTTGTACTAATACCTAGCATCAAGAATCTAATACTGGGACACCTATCTATCGCATACGGTGACACAAAAGTCTTTTGTGGAGCTAATTTTTATTTATATTACTGATATTTTATACATAATTTCTACTTACTGCACCTCCTTCTGTTGTAAAGTGCATCGCTAGATTACACAAATTCTTACCTGAAAAAGAAAAAAAATATGTTAGTGCAATATATACAAAGCTGCTATATTGTAAACATTAAAGATAGATAAGGCAAAAAAATCTTACTGTGTTTAGCGCGCTGTTGTAAGTACAAGTATTTTATAGATAAATGATTTTTTTTCCAAGATTATTATACGCTCTTTAAAAGACTATTTCTCAGTAACGAAATGAGACACAAATCAGTTTTTGGTGTTTGACGATCCAGAAGGCAGTGGAAAGCAAAGAAATGCGTTCATGTGTTTATAAACAAACATGGTGGTGCATTTACCGTTCGATGAACATAAGTAGATACTGAAATGTTATTCGGAATCGGAGAACAGTGTCGGGTTTTAACGACGTTGGAGGACTGAATCTGGTATTTCACCACCAGGGTTAATAACCACAAGAATCCTAGAGAGTTTTGAAGTCGATGGAACGGTGCAAGATGTGTTGAAAGGGCAGTGCGGAAAAAAGAGAAGTTCCCCAATAACGAGGGTGATAATGCAGTCATGGAGGCTTCTACATGGAACACATTGTTGTTGAGAGTATATTGTGGCAGATTGGGACGTTTTGTACAAGTGCATGTTTAACAAATACAACACAACAAAACTGTATTTTTGTCTCACCCCCTAGCTGAGGTGTTTCAAAGTGTGTTTACATCATTTTGAGGCACAGTCTGCACTTTGCTGTTGATCTTAGTGATTGATGAACTTTTATGCTTCTACAGTGCTACATTACTGTCCTAAGTCACATTCACATTGCATGGGCATCTCAGTTTTCTAAAGACTACCTAATCAATACGTTTCCAGTAAGCGGATGACGTACATCACCCTTTTTCGTCCGCTCTCTTAATAACACTACATATTTGTCTTCGCATTAAAAGCAATCACCCCGTACCAGGAATCCTAAACTTGCCGAGTCCTTCTTCATTGCAGGTATGCTACAGCAGCGCTGCAGTATGCTTCTTTTATGCACATTAAATTATAAAAGTCAACAAAACTAATTTATTCTTTGCTGGCTCAGAAATATGTTCACAGACGGAGTGATAACAACCTATCAGGTAAATCAAATTCATATATGTTAATTTTATCAAGCCTGATATATTCTACAGTCAGCAATGTAATCTAAATTACATTTTGCTGGGACCTACAAAATGTATAGCCATGGGAAAAAAGATTGAGGGCTGTAACTTTTCTAAGTGTCGCTTCGGTCTCACGGACGTATGCGAAGTGACCAAAGCGTGGTTCATGCATGGCGTGCGCACTATGGTCCAAAGCAGGCTTGTACACAGCGAGGTAAGACACGGTTTATTACTTTATAACCTAAAATAACAACCAGGGTACAATCAAAAGAACCGTTCTTCGGCAACATACACAGAAACGCTCACGAAATACGCAATCCAACCCCTGAGGGTTGAGCTGTGCGTTAGAGTTCTGAGTTCTGAGAAGAGGTTGTCCGTGGTAGAAATGGCTCAGTGGCAACATTCTGTGCTTGAAACTCGGTATATGTGGAATGGAGGTTCGTGTCCACCGACCCAGGTAGTTTTTTTATAACTTCCTTTTTATTTTTATTTCATATTTTTACACCAACGTAGATTACATTCTATCAATCAATATTGACTACTGTATGTAACATCTTTATCTGCTGTTCTCGCAAACTAGAAAATACAGAAAAATACAGCAACCTGATCTCCAGTTACTTTTAAATGTAACAAAACGCTAATAAAACAAGAGAAAAACCAGGAAACAAGCTCTAATACTTAGTGTGGTCTCAATTATTTGCTATCACTGCCATCAATCTTCGGGGCATGGAATCCACCAAAGTTTTAAAATAATAATTAGCGTCTTCTGTTAATGACTCCCAAGTATCTGCAATGGCACACTAGAGTTGTGTAGCATTATTCAATCTGGGACCTCGAGAGAACCTCTGATTTACTTTCACCCAAACGAAACCAATTGGGTTGAGATTTGCTGACTTCGGAGGCCATTGTATCTGTTCTAAGATATACCTGTGTTCCGAAAACCACTTTTGGACCTTGCCCGACTTGTGAACAGAATGATTATCCTGTTGGAATGTAATAACTCTTTCAGGATAAGGCTCTTGGGCAGACGGGAGTAGAACATGTTCTAAAATACCAGAATAGGTTTCCCCATTCAGCTTTTCATTATTTTCTTGTTTAACGACGCTGTCAATTGCCAGGATCACATCAGCGTCGCCGGTGTGCCGGAATTTTGTCCCGCAGAAGTTATTTTAGATGCCAGTAAATCTACTGACATGGAGCTGTCGTTTTTAAGCACACTTAAAAACCATCGGCCTGGGCCGGGTTTGAACCCGCGACCTTGGGATCCGTAGGCCAGCGTCTAACCAACTGAGCCACCCAGACCGACAGCCAGATAGCGTCTGTCATAGTGAGTCCCACTGGGCCTGTAAAC
The DNA here is from genome assembly GCA_030765045.1 of Tenodera sinensis. NCBI lineage: Eukaryota > Metazoa > Arthropoda > Insecta > Mantodea > Mantidae > Tenodera > Tenodera sinensis. The sequence continues at coordinate 32,300,438 of CM060966.1, read as the reverse complement.
AAACACAGTCGAATATATGTACTTAGGCTTTCACGGCCGGGGTCTTCACTATTAGAAATGTTTGGTTCTTCCGGGCTTGTAGGCCGTGGTCTAGAAGGCATGGTAGATACCAACGTTTCGCCAAGTACTGCAACTCTGACCAGTGCAGACGGAGGATCGTGTTACCATGATGATGCCAAGGCTATAAAATAGTTTAGAGGGGAGCAAAGTTCTTCAAAAACTTCGTGTTACATCCTTGAAATATATTAAACTTAAAACACCAACTCTGATTTTTAATAGACCTTTTGTTTTTGAATTATGATGTTCACAATCACACACGCGCGCGAATGTTTTCAAAAAACTGCTTTTTTTAAATGAAGGTGCCTCAAAACATATTTCCGGTGAAATCTCGACATCGATATTTTTTGTCGAATACAATACCTGCTTCCTCTGCTTACTATACGTAGTAGAGAGAGAGAGTGAAAATAAGCCAAAGTAGGCAAAGTTCTGTTAATGTAACACATTGTTTTAGCCTGAGTTTTGTGTGCCTTAGCATGTATCTCCGTAAAATCTGCTATGGCATTTTTGGGTCGGTTGCAATACTTCCTGTCCTGGAGTAATGGTACGGAAGGTAAACGTTCCTCAGAATATATGTGCCCTTGAGAATGGAGAATGAAAGCTTTCCACTGCACAAAGCTATGCAATAAACTTGTCCAAGAGACTCAGTCTGCCAACATCTTTGCTCCAGAAAGATAATATTTCACAGCAACAGAAAAGGTTACGAAAATATATGGTTGGGAAAATTAAAATTATGAACTTTGGTGTGCACTTTCTTGGAAAATACTTAGGTTGCATAATCCCCTGATGATGCACTGCATGCTCCATAATGCAAGAAGAGATATAGTTCCCAGAAGTTGATCTTAGTGAAAAGGGGAGAGGGCAGAATTGAGCAAAAGGAGGGGAAAGGCAAGCCAAGACCTTCCTGGTCCCACTGGGTTACATTAAAGTTAAACGACTGTGCTACCGTCGAGTTCTGTGTTATGATTACAGTTGAGCAAGGAAAGAATCAAGTATCAAATGTTAAACAACGGTTCCTTCACCATTGTTCAATTCATCAAAGCCATAACTCAATCTGGGTTATTGTTAGCCGCAGATATTTCCCCAAATATGCACATTAAATGACTGAACCTTGAAATATATATTACTTCCCCCCCCCCCTTTTTTTTTCTTCGTTACAACACTAATACTCTACAAGTGGCACAGCCTGGCTATCAGACTTGGGTGTGTAATCCAACGAATATTGTACAATTAGTTAAAATATGACCCCATTTGAACAGAATTGCCCTGTTTTCGTCTTTTATCATTGTCTGGGAGAAATGTTCGGCAATACTGAGAGCATGATTCAAAAGAGAATCTCCTTTTCTCTAAGAACTTGCATCTGTAAAACAAATAAACCTCTCTTCAACATTTCCGTCTATATTTATGTAACGGATGGTACAGAGTTGTTCTTTATTATTAATGTCAGGAGTTTCATCTAACACTAATTAAAAAAAGAAGGCATCGCTTGAAATTAGTTATTCTGAATATCAGTTGAAGTTAACTTTTCCAAGTGCTCTTTCAGAGAAGCATTATATATTGCTAATTCATTTAAAATATTCAATATAATTGCCTCTGTTTGAAAATACTTCATTCTCCTTGTGACAACAAAAAGCAAGTGTCTCTTTTTCTAGAAAACATACGGCGCGTACAAAATGAGAAAGTAAAGCTTCGTTCTTTTTCACTTCATTGTTATGCTGTTCAACTGAGCGCTTATGCTGATTGTTCAATGAACATTCAATTCCTGAATATATCCCAAATATTTGTTATTTTTCGCATATTGTGCGAGTACAAGAATAGTTGTGTTTTATGGCTGCCATATAAATATTATTTAAATCTTCATTACCGCAAGACTTCCAAATTCACTTTTCTTGCTCTGATTCATTTCGTGACCTCTGGGATGTACACCGCCTTTCACCCAGAACCCGCGCAAAGTTCAATCTATATTTTGCTTTAACAGTAAGTAATCAAGTGTCCAAAACATGCCCAAAAGTTCACAAATTAGTCAAGTGCATACATAGAACAAGTAAAACAAATCGCGAATTACTCCCTGTTCCCCACTTTGAATGTAATAATGTTAGCGCGATTCTTTACAGGAATTGTGGTCTAGATGGGTACATACGTTGGGAACAACACCAGCTTCCTCTAGCTCACGGCAGATCCCTTTGACCCAAGCTGTTTTTCCAAACACACTGATGCAGAGTGGCACGAATTCAAATCAAAACGTTTACGAAAGCTTTATTTTTATTGACAGTAAAACGATTATGTACCACAAAATTATAATGAACACGAATTTGGCAATCTGTTTGAAGAAAATAACAGGTTATGTAGTACATCTCTCACATCCATTAATGCTACCCCCTGCTGTCTACAATATCCTCAATTTTCTTTCGGATTATATTTCTATTCGACTCTTGTATAATTTTATTAGTAAACTATTTGCTGTTAATTTCATAATTAGGTAACTTCACATCTGTGGATTCCAGTAATAATTCAGATCCAGTCTGTCTTATATACTAGCAAAATTTACGTGACATTCACACATTAAATTCACATCAAATGGTCATTGAAGTAGTCTTAATGAAGCAGTAACTTTATTGTTCAGTGCAGTGTCGACGTCTTCAGGAATGCTGTGATTTATTCTTGCAGCTGAATATCTAGCAATTGTGACGCAGCGATTCTATAGCATAAGGTTACCTGAAAATCGGCGCCAGACATCGGAACGGTGAACAGATTAGTAGAACATTAATCCAACGTAAATGCCATAATCCCTACTGCCAGATAACCAAAATGTTCTGGACATTTCTCCATCTCGAAAGTTCTGGAATTCTGGGGAAATATTCAGCTACATAAGGGCAATTCACTAAACAGAAAACTCAGAATCGAAGTCCTAAGCGGGTGCATCACTCCTGTTCTATAATACGCTAAACTTGGTCCCTAACGAGAAAACAGAAGAGCTTATTATAGATTTATCATAGAAAACTGGAAAGAAAAAGCTTGGGCGTTTCACTGAGGTTACATAAATTTCGCTGGGAGTACGATGCTTGTATCAACCCTTGGTTGCAATCGACTTTCCGAATTTCTCGGTTGTGTAAAGTACAGGTGTTGGGTTGGTGCTAGATTTTTTATACCAACGGTGTTCTTCAAACTCTTGAACACAAAATTTCAGTACTCACAGTTGTTTCATGTCTGTGGAGTGTGACCTAATGGAGATCCATAGTCGTAATGGGTACAAGCATAACTCACTTGGTGCCACTGCAGAAACCGTAATATTGAAAGCAAAAAATAGGCTTGTAGTCGATTTTTTTTTTTTAATCATAATGTAAATCTTTTCCCATTTCTTCAGTGAGCAGAATTTTTATGTGCAGCTGTATTAGGTTCCCAAGCCATTTTTGACACATGTTTGTAGTAATAAAAATACAATTTCAGAGACCTGACCAAGTGTCGCATTAGAAGAAACCATATGCCTGAATCTAATTTTACCAAGTGGTCCTTAATAGAACCAACCTAGCATTTGTTCGCACCGCTCCGTTGCAGTGCCCTTGTAGCCATTGGAATTAACTTATGTTTGTATCTTGTGCTCAGACTCCCGGAGCGGACACCCGGGTTCAATCCCCCATCCTGTCCTTCTCCGTGGCCTTGGCTGTGGGTGGAGATAACAGCGGCCGCGCCATAAGGGTACCCTCTGTATAGGGGGAACGCACAATGGATTGTTTATTATTATTATTATTATTATTATTATTATTATTATTATTATTATTATTATTATTATTATTATTATTATTATTATTATTATTATTATTATTATTATTATTATTATTATTATTATTATTATTATTATTATTATTATTATTATTATTATTATTATTATTATTATTATTATTATTGCTACTATTACTATTATTATTATCATCATCATCAAGCATAAAAGATCACAAGTTAGCTATGTTTTTGTGTGAAGTGAGGTGACGTTTCGTCGAATGACTTCACGAACGAAGGTACATACATAACGCATTTCACACATTCTCATAAGCAAGGTTTAATGGATGGAAAATGTATAACTGTAAGAGAGAATTTGTGAATAAATCTGATAAATCGCTTTGCGAGTCAAGCCTCTAGAGTATTCTGGTTAGAAAACGCCGTTTTCTGTGTATATGTTTAAAGATTTAATACCATTGTTATTTAAAATGCTTTCTAAGCGCACAATATTATTCACGAGCACAAACTTGAATGGGAAGTTCTTCCTAGATGTCCAATGCATTATTTATTTATTTATTTGTTTATTTATTTATTTATTTATTTATTTATTTATTTATTTATTTATTTATTTATTTATTTATTTATTTATTTATTTATATATTTATTTATTATTAGTGCTATTAGTAGTAGTAGTAATAGTAGTATTATTATTAAAATAATAAGTAAACGTCCTGCTGGTTGGAGGAATGGCAGTTCTTCTCTTCTTAAACTCTTGACATTGGTGGATTGATACAGAACGATCAGCGCGTTTATTTCAAATCACAATAATGCCGTTTAATAATGGCTTGAAGAAAACCATGCAATATCTTGTTACAAATGAGATATTCAACACTCTCTCCTTCCGCACAACAGAAAAATTACTTCTTCTATTTGACATCTGATCTTCGTTTCACTGAGGTAGGCAGTGTTGACACAGACATAATTCCTCCATTGATACCGGTAGCGAAACGACTGGAAGTGACCCGTGGACTCCTGAAATCAACTAAAGAAGAGGGTAAGTACCGTTGTCTTGTATAGTTACACAGCGAAAGGTTCACGAATCACACGGATTCATGAATCCGCTTTTGCTCACTTCTGCCTTAAAAATTTACTGCGAACAAAAACTTCATTTAAAAATTAGAAAGTGTACTCGATAGCCCTGCAAAGCAAATATATGCCTACTTTCAGCACTTTTTTGAATGCTTAAATTAAATTTAAATTATTTTGTTGTTTAACGACGCTGTCAATTTTGCCAGGATCACACCAGCGTCGCCGGTGTGCCAGAATTTTTTCCCGCAGGAGTTCTTTTACATGCCAGTAAATCTACTGACATGGAGCTTTCGTTTTTAAGCACACTTAAAAACCATCGGCCTGGACCGGGTTTGAACCCGCGACCTTGGGATCGGTAGGCCAGCGTCTAACCAACTGAGTCACCCAGACCGACTTTATGAATGCTTGCTTACGTTTTTACAAATAATTCTATTCTTATGATAATAGCATTCATGGGAACCAGGAACGACCCAAGTTTATAACTTCTAAGATATTCCGTGTTCCCAGTTCCTTCTTGGTTCCTGTGGGAAAAGATCTGTCGGAGACAGATTCTTTCATCTTCAGTGCAATCTCTTAAACGAACTTTTCCCCCTACGGAACTTAGCTCTTTAAACTAAAAGGCATGCTTTCATTTTCTCACTGTGTATTCCTTCTAATTACACTGAACAAAAATGTAGAAACTTTTTCCTCTTTCTGACAAACGTGCCTTATGTAAGAAGATTTTTCGCAGAGATTGATTTTGTTTAATATCGTTATAGTTTCTGAGAAACTCTGCTCATTATTAAAAGAAAAAAGTACACTAATTAAAACAGCACAGCTCCCATCATATACCAGGAAAATGACCCTCTGTGCGTTCGGAAGCAATTTGTCAGCATTGTTGGAGATCATTATCGATTGAACCTCCTCTCAGAATGGATGTGAAAGCACTCATCTTGCCTGTCACTTACAGCACCCGAGATTAGTGATGGTCCAACCGTATGTTTTACACTATCGATTGCTGAACGATGGTATCCTGTAACAACCGAATGTTTTCATTCGGTAGTTTTGTCACTCGTATAAACATGCTGAGCTGCACTGAAACAGTTGTCATTCAATAAATTATAGGGCTGTATTCGGTTCTGCGTTCGTTTAAATGATATTCGTAACACACATGTAAACACGGAGTTTTTACCTGGTCCGGAAACGGAATTTTGGCGTAAAGCGTGTTTCTTAAATAATATACTATGCTAAATTTGCACACTGCACAGTCATTAACTTCTCAGTCTGTTCGTAATTTGTATTATGCGTCATGATAGTGCTGCGTTGGTTTATGTTCGCTGAATTTCAACCATACTTTTCGAAATTGCACTGCCGTGCTGAAGCATAATAGTGTGACGCCGGCAGTGGCAGCACTACAGAGACGCTCAAGGTCAAGCTACCTCACATCACTGAGCGACTTGTAACGACGTGGCCGACAACAATGAACACAATACAGCAAAGCGTTTCCAGAGTGTTCACGAGCTTTCTACTGCCAGCATGTTTGTGAGAGATTCGATAAAAGATGGATTGCAACAAAAGTCCGTGCTACGTCATTCTGATCTATATAACTGAGGTGAGACGGCGAGAGGAGTCAGTTTTTGTGATGTTGTAGTGAATGTGATCCTAGAATCCAGCTGTTACACAGAGAGAACTGAACGACAGACAAATATAAGTCAAGGATACGAGAACATAACAGCTGTGAGTTTAAGATCACGCACTATAGACTGTTAACGATAAAACAAACCTATGCTTCCGCTTCAGTTTGCATAACAGAAGTGATTGAAAAAATAACTGGATTTTTTCATTTGCCAGAATAGCAATTTGACTTTAATAGTTATTAACTGAGTGTTAGATTAAATAAATGCACATAAAACCCAAACATGTTATCCAGTTTTTGTAACCTCTTTCTGCGTTTTTTGACGATTTATAATTCGCCATTAGCATCTACGTCCTATCGGCGGCTTTGCTTTGAATAATTGCTTATGGCATGTTCATTTGTTTACCGTTGGTATTAATCTTTGGCTTGCCTTTATATTCACACACTCACACTCTCACTTCCAGACTCTAGGCGTGTGGGGAATGATCGCGCCTCAAGAAATATTCCCATTTTCCAGCCGGGAATCGCACCCGGAACCTCTATGGAAGCTAGCATGCTAACCACCAGACCACAGAGGCATCTTTGTTCTGTTGCTCTTTAACCAACATTATAATACACACAGACACAAAACACACACAGACACACACAGACACACACACACACACACACACACACACACACACACACACACACACACACACACACACACACACACACACACACAGTCTCACTCACTCAGTGCTGCAGCACACGCCACAATATTTGTGGCATATATGCTAAAAACTTCTAGAGCTTCAGTTTGAGTTTAAACTAAATACTTCAATTTATGAATTGAATTGGATTAAATTTACGAACATTGTTGCTCTCAAAAAACCAACTGTGCAATTTAACCTTCAAAATCCACCTACTATAAACTAAATTAATTAAACAGTTTTTATTAATGTATTCTTCTTTTCTACTTTGTTCAGTGATATTAATCTTATAATTTACTTTTATTTTGAAATTTAATTAACGCATGGTGCAAAGGCTGAAAACTTATGAACAAATTAGTATTACTGTAATTTGCCCTGTCAACATCAGAGTTAGTCTTAAGACGAGTCAGGCAATTTATTGTTCTTCATTTCCTCCCCTCCGTGCAACTTAAATTCATAAATTTGCTCATTCCTTCAAAGCCATAATTGCATGACTATCGGTAATATATATTCTAACTGTACTGGTTGGAAATGTTCAGAGGGAGCACCTAACGGTTTGAAAATCTCTCATCAGATGTCACCATTATGTGCAAATTGACGAATGGTATTAAAATTACTCCCATGGAAACATCGTTATTCGTGGTTTTATATGTACACTAAATGGAAGGGCCTTAAATTCCTTCAATTTTATTGGTTGGAGGAACCAAGTGAAAACTACTATCGCTGACATTGAATGCTGACGGAAACTATCGAATAAGAATAATTCGATAGTTTTCATTCGTTTTGTCCAACACAACACGAGATGGCCTGCAGTGTGTCCTAAGACACCGATGTCAAGGATATGGAGTATAGAGCTGTGTTAGGTGCTTTTGCGTGCCGGCGTGCTGAATTGAACAGAGATGGTCAAAGAGCAAGGTGGACAAAATTGACGTTGTGGTCTATGGACACTAGTGTCGACACAACGCATCATATCGCGTGGCTATGTGTCTTCGCAGGCTACTGAGACTGGAGCGCACTGATGCAAGCATACGAGTGAATCAGGACCAGTGGTGCACCAAACTTAATATTATGTATGGATATCTTAAATAAATGAAAATAGATTATGCTATCACAGCACAATTGTCAACTTTCGCTATAACACAACAATATATAACTTGGATACTGCTATCTTCAGTAGCAAATTATCAAGTCAGAATATACACTTATTATTAAAACATTAAATTACAGTTTTTAGTCTGGTTCTAATAGAAATAATATTGTAGCGTAAAGCTCTAGTTGCAATGTCGACATTTTCACTTTTAATATGTTCTTCCCATACGAACTTAACCACATCTGGTGATTTATTACTAGAAAACCCAAGTCTAATAGTAGGCACCATATTCTTATCGACGTTTAGCCCTTAATCTTGGCTTTGTTAGCTTCATATAAAAAAGCACTGTTCACATGTGTAAGTGTTGGCAAACAGTCATAATCCGCGCTGCAAATTTGCGAATATTTGGATATTGTGCACTGCTCAAAGTTTTACGTACGTATGCTTTCACAGCGTTGTAACTGCTGTGTCCATGGTTACTGTCAGTTGTCTTTTGTACAGTCCTTCCTAAAAACCCAGACCCGCTACTACTGCTTCACCTGCTATAGCGGCGCATATGTGCTATCTGGCGCACATGCGCTCCGGTTGACATCCCTGTCCTAAGAGAACGCAGGAAATTTGCTTTGTAACACTACTTTATATATCAGAAAGCCCAAACACCCTAACTACGACCCATTAAAAACTGATTTTTCTGTGCGTTTAATTGTAACTGGGAGTAAAAGTAGTACAACACATGTGCGCTAAACTTGTGGATTATTACACAACCTCCCGCCCTCTCATAATAACGATTACTTTGAAAACGACTAATGCTACAAAACTAGATATTTGACATAAATCAATTATATATCTTGTTATATATAGGTACCTTGGGAAAAGTGTCATTTGCGGTTGCTGAAAATGTTGGGAACTCTTAAAATGGCATTACTTAGGACTTTGATGTTTAGCAAATTTTTGTCTTTGAGATAAAGCACACATAGGTACGCACGCTTTCTTTTTCCTGTGGGCCACTTAAGGGAACCACTAAACATGAATTTTCAGCGAAATATCGACATCCACTAATTGGGTCTAAGCAATTACCTCATATTAGTCGCAGAGGAACTAATTCGTCATATTACACTGGATATAACTATAGCAGTTCAAATCTTCTGCTCAAACATGCGGCAGCTCCAGGAAAGGATTTCTTAGTGTGTATATTAATATTATTAGCAAAATTTTAAAATGAAAACAGGATTTAACGTTAAAAACCAGGTTAAGATCCAAATTTCTTTAAATCGGACACATTTCAGGAATATAAAGCAAATATTATCAATCAATTAGCCCCATCTCAAGACTCGTTTTTACAGAAAATATTTTCGTTCCTTATTTTCTCAAAAATGACATTTAAAAATTTAATTAAATTGTAACTCATTTCAGAGATTGACATGGCGACTTAAATTTGTACTTATATTTAATTATACTAAGCAGCTAAGGAAGACCTCTTCATCCTCGTGGAGTTCTGTGCAACCGGGAAACCATTACAGTTACATTCCTATAAAATCCCTAAGTGTGCGGTTAGTTTTGTGCAGTGCAGTAAAGTAAAAGAATAACAGAGGCGTTCTGTGCGCGACTGTTGGCTCATTAATTCTGCCCACGTTTGTCTAACGGCGAACACTTTTTACTGGCTTTTTAGGTAAGCTTTCCGTTTTTCTATTTTCCTGAACAGAGCATTTAGTCACCAGGTAAGCCTCAAAGTCCTGTGCAGCATAGGACCTTCTCTTGGCATTTCAGGCTATGAATCCCTTATATATTATACAAACCGATTAAAAATTAAGTCAACCTTCCACGTAGGTTCCTAAATTCAACAGAAACTATATCAAATTAAGCACTGTGGTCTTAGCTACACACAGCGTGGAGCAACAACCTAAACTATGCTTTATTCGTACATGGCTCAAAGCAGTCAAGGAAAAGAAAAACAAAGAATACAACTTTTCAAAATTATCTATCAGATGATACACTACAAATTGGAAAATACAAGAACATAACACACTCTCTCGAAAACCTATTATTCAAGGAAATAAAAACTTAAACACAAACTGTATAGTTTAATAAGTTCGTATGCCCGTGTGTTTGTGTGTGTATGCTTGGCATGTAGCGATCAGATTTTTAAAAAGAAGTTGGTCAGTGAGTGTCTGTAAACAACATGTAACTTAAAAACTTTAAGTTAAATATCAAACTTGATATTTGAATTCAGCAAATTCCAAAGATCCGACGAAAAATTAATAATAATAATAATAATAATAATAATAATAATAATAATAATAATAATAATAATAATAATAATAATAATAATAATAATAATAATAATAATAATAATAATAATAATAATAATAATAATAATAATAATAATAATAATAATAATAATAATAATAATAATACTGACATTTCCACGGAATAATTTTCGCTATTTTTTAACTGCTGGCAATAGAGATGGAATTTAAAAGCCATTACTTAGCAACCAACTCTTAAAAGATGTGTCTATGGCTTAAAGACTACTGTATTCCAAAACATACAAGAAAATTAGGAGTAAAATAATTTCTGCAAAGAAAATTAAATACATATAGGAGTGAGCCTTTGTAAGAATAATTCGTACAAGAGCAGAGAAATTAATTTGTATGCAATACATATACATTTTCTGATATGAAATAACACCAGTATTTTTACTTAGGACATGATAAATAAGACTGTATATGTGGTAAGTCTGATTTAACAAGCTAGGTAATATTTCCTTCAACTCTTGACAGTATTTGCAAGTTGCTTCATGTCTGTAGATAGTTCGAGACATGGCTATGCGCAGTCGTAGTGTGTAAAAATTACTAACTGTGTGCCAACGAAGAAAACGGAATTAGCAAAGCAAAAATTAATGTGTAGTTAATCTAATTTTTTCGCATGTTTATTTGATGTCACAAGTGTCTTCGAGTTTCTTCTTGACATTTTACTGAGCGTAATTTTGATGTGAAATTGCATTAGATTGCCCAAGCTCTTTTTGACAATGATTAGTATAAATCAACTGTAATGCGACCGTAAGCCGGGCCTCATATACCGCCACCAGGGGAAAACATTTTGGAATAAAGGAAACTAAAACTGACAAAGCGGCATATTATAATAAATCATGCGCCTGATATATCGGCAACTTCCTCTGCACTTTTGTGAGGCGGGAGGTATCTGAAAAGCGTAGGAGTGTGTGTACGTCACAAAAGCTTAAAAACCATTGGTTTGCGCCGAATTTGAACTCGCGACTTTGGGATCAGTGGGCCAGCACCTAACTAACTGAGCTACGCAGACCGACCTTGACATCGTGAGAGACAACTGAGTAACGAGACAAAGTATTGGAAACTTCAAATCAATAATAGAGTACATCTGGGAAATTATGATGTCAGGAAAACTATAGGAAGTAAACTGTGTGTTGTAAAGAAATCCACTTTATGTTTTTACTGTCTCTATGGTTTAGACGGTATACAAAATTATACAAAACTCATTCAGAATGAAAAGAGCTTCAAAGCATATTTCCATAAAAGTCCGAATATGCAATTTGTCACGTAAATAACTTTAAAATATGGCATTTTAGTAAAATCTGCTAGAGCCATTGTTGAAAAATTTAACAATTTTGATATATTCTTTCATGTGTAGGACACGGGGCCTGGAGATCTTCACGTGTTAATTGAACATATCGTTTTCTTCACCCACGTTTCTTAAGTTCTCCAAAAGATATCGATACCTCATAAAATTCAGTCTAGGCCCTTTTTTGACCACTATATGAAAATCTTAAGTGCAAACCTCCAGTACTAGTTTTATTTTCTCTACCATGTACATAATAGAGAAGGAAATTCAAAGCTTAGGATTTCTCCGACAATATCCATTTTAAAGTCTTCTTCTACTTTACCTGACTACCCTCCCCTTATGTAGGACTTACACCCCTAGAACTTACAAGTCAGTGTCTAGGGTCAGACGCCTGTGGGGTAGCAGAGGAACCTATGGACCGGACAGAGTAAAGACCTGGAAGTGGCTGGTCAGTCCAGCACCAGGTCTGATAGTGAGGAAGAGGATGACACGAAATGTAGGTGAAATCGATGGAAAGAGATGATGGAACAATTGGTGAAATGAGTGGCGGGGGAAGCCGGAGAACCCGGAGAAAAACCACCCAGACGCCGCTTCGTCCACCACGAATACCACATGCGGGATCGAACCCGCATATTTAAGACATGTTCATGACATATCCTGGGAATGTCCTCAGAAGTTCACTTTATTCTGGATGACTTTTGTATAAATGCTTATATGTGAGGGATAGAAAATATGTTACAATACAAAAATGTGCCAAATTAAATATGTGATTATAGTAAATATTAGGAAACATAAAAAAGATAGAGGGGAAAAGATGTAAAGAAAGAGTGGTACAGGCAGATAAGGAATAACGTGAATTAAGACAAAAATAAAAGAGAAACAATATGAATAAAGAACAATAACACAAGCAACGGTACGTCCAACGACAAAATATAGATGTATAAAATTAATTGCAGAAAGTTATGCAAGACAAAAGAGCTGGGGCCTAACTTCAAGGATAGCTAAAAATGCATAAGTTTAGAATTAAATAAATTTAAATTCAAATAAAAAGCATCTAGTAACGTTTATCTCTTAAAATAAAGTAGATAGAAGTATAAGCTTTCGTAAGTAGAGTTTGTTGAATGTTTGTAGAGAAAGGCATGTGAATGTAACACGTAAGATATTTTTTAATATACTTTGCCACAGTTAGGACCGGAGTGCGTTAATATCAGCGGAGACTATTGTAGTTTCAAACCGTGCTTAAGAGGTGTGAAGTCTACACGTAAAGTCGCATTGCAGCATTACAAAGCTATGCCTGAGGCGGACTTTTACCTCAACTACCAGAACAATGGCTTCTCTGTTCTGCTGTGTAAGTGTGTCAGATAAATACGAATGCCTCTTTTTAATTATACTTTTTTACAAGAAGCGACTAGGGACTTCACAAAAGTGCTAACTGCTTCATATCTGTGTCATACAACTGCACATTGCTCCTACCGACATTTAAACAAATAGTCATGTTTCAGTATAACGTTGCACCATTGGGAAAAGCACGTGTCGCTTTGCAACGTTTCTAAATTACTCGTGCGATATGTTCGTATAAAGTTAGTAAACACAACAAATCTGATGTAATGCTATCCAGCCATGTATTACTATCGCTCACTTTTCTATCTCATCTATGTACCAACTATCCTTGGAAATGTTTACATTTTCTGCTCCCTCATGTCATTAATAGTTGTTTAAAATTATTTTGTTGTTTAGCGACGCTGACAATTGCCAGGATCACATCAGCGTCCCCGGTGTACCGGACTTTTGTCCCGCAGGAGTTCTTTTACATGCCAGTAAATCTACTGACATGGAGCTGTCGTTTTTCAGCACACTTAAAAACCATCGGTCTGGGCCGGATTTGAACCCGCGACCTTGGGATCAATAATAGAGATAACTACTTACAGAAAAGGTTTTGTTACACATTTTCTCATAAGTACAGCCATGGTAAAAATTATTCAGCGCATTAGGAGAGCAGAATATTTCTAAGTCCCACGTCGTGTTGCAGAGCGCTTTACACAAGTCGATAGTTTCAAGATGCAGTAGAGTTTATTGATAGTCTCTGTTCCATTTGTTATTCTCTGTCAGACACAGACTATTTGTATGCCCGACAGACAATAGCAAATGGAACAGAGACTATCAATAAACTCAGCTGCATGTTGGAAATATCAAAATGTGTAAACCACGCTGCAAGACGGCGTGAGATTTAAGGCAATGTATCTGTGAAATTTGACAAAAATTACCCAACATTTTGATTTTTACTTTTTACATTTTTTATAATGCTTATACTTTGTACTTTAACGACACACTTTAGTTTTCTCAATATCAGCCATTTTTGAAGCTCCAGTCTAGTCTATAGTAGAACCGTAACAAGTAGATATTCTATAAATTTTGTGCATAAATTAGTGAAAGTGCATAATGTAGAGGTTAGCTAAGAACAATAAATTTCTAAGTTTTGTGAACAATGTCAAGGTGAAACGAAAATTTCCGTATTGTAACTTTTTTTTAGTGGGTGTGAAGTAAAGTAGACAGATGTAGTCGAGATAAAGAAACACTTTTATTTCCGTAAACAGTAACTTGTACACTCGTTGCAACAGCAAGAAAGTCTTTACCGATTCTCCAACAGCACGACTCCGAATTCGTAACACAAAGAACTGTCCCTTCTCACACTTTACCGCTATTTATATCTCCCAAGCACTATTCTGGAAAGTTCAGTTATTCGGTGAAATACAAAGCAGACATTTCTAGAGGCCTCTATCACTTTCTCTCTTTCGGCAAGCGCCCAACAATGCGGCCATTCTCTGTCTCTTTCCTTCGACTCCTTTGCGGTAGCGCCGACAATAATGCGCTGGGCGACACTGCTCCCTCCTCAAGGCTGGTCGTCCCGAACAGCACCATCGTAACGGGCCAGACGATCCAGGTGTACCACTAACATCTTCCCTCGGGGCACCTTCTGGATGCGGTAGACTACGTCGTTAATCCTCTTTACCACTCGGTACGGTCCTTGCCACGGTTGTTGAAGTTTTGGGCAGCGTCCCTTGGTCCGGGTAGGGCGGTACAACCAGACCATGTCACCTTGCTGGAATCCTCGGCTGTTGACTTGCCTGTCGTACCGGGTCTTCATGCGGTCGCTCGCCATCTGGGTGTTCTGACGAGCCATCTCGTGCATGTCGTGGAGATGGTCTACTAGACTCTCCACATACTCGGTTGCCGGCCGTTTCGCTTCCGGGGGGCTACCAAAAGCCAGATCACAAGGGAGGCGTAGCTCTCGGCCGAACATTAGGCTTGCTGGTGTCATCCCGGTAGTGTCGTGTGTTGACGAACGGTAGGCCAGCAAGAACAGTGGTACCTTGAGGTCCCAGTCTCTCTGATGGCTGGCCACGACCTTCCTCAGGTGCTCCTCTAGGGTCTTGATGTATCTCTCGACCATGCCGTCCGACTGTGGATGTAGGGGTGTTGTGCGGGTCTTGTTCACCCCAAGTCTTTCTAATGCCTCCTTCATTAGGTGGGACTCAAAATTGGTGCCCTGGTCGCTGTGGAGCTCTAACGGGACCCCAAAACGGCAAAATAGCTGTTCCACGAGGCAGTCTGTAATTGTCTTCGCCTCTTGGTTCGGGATGGCATACACCTCCGGCCACTTGGTGAAGTAGTCCACAGCTACCATCAGGTACTTGTTGCCTCGATCGGACACTGGGAATGGTCCAGCTATGTCGACGGCGATGCGTTCGAAGGGCGCTCCGACGTTGTACTGCTGCATGCGACCCCGGCTCCTAGTCTGGGGGCCACGACTCGCCGCGCACACGTGACATTGACGGCACCAGTTCTCAGCGTCTGCTCGGAGCCTCAGCCAGTAGTAGCGCTGTCGGAGTTTGTCGATCGTCCGGTTTGCTCCTAGGTGTCCACCCGAGGTACCGGCGTGCACTTCCTCCAAGACTTCCGGGACCCTACTTCGGGGAAGTACCAACTGCTCTTTCTGGGTCTTCCCATCAGGTGATTCCCATACCCGGAACAACACGCCCTCTTTGGTCTTCAACGAGTCCCATTGGGCCCAGTACGACTTGTATGTAGCGCTTCTGGGTGCGATGTCCTCCCAAGTTGGTCTTGTCCCTGCCTGCACTTCTCTCAAGAGTGGCCCCAAGTCGGCGTCCGCCAGCTGCTCCCTCCTCAGGCCCGCGCTATCCCATCCGTCCGCAGGCACTGCCGTGACCACTCTGACAGCTGCGGTACGCTCCTTCTCTTCCACTCTTGCGCATTGGCCGCACTCTTCTAGGCAGGGTCTTCGGGACATGGCGTCTGCGTTGCCGTGGCTCTTCCCTCTGCGATGTTCGGAGGTGAAGTCGTACTCCTGCAACCTTTGGACCCAACGGGCTGTCTGGCCCTCCAGGTTTCTAAAGCTAAGTAGCCAGGTTAGGGCGGAGTGGTCTGTCCTCAGATGGAATGGCTGACCGTACAGGTACTTGTGGAAGTGCTCCAAGGTCTTCACTACCGCCAGTAGCTCTCGTCGGGTGACACAGTAGTTCTTCTCTGCCTTGGACAACGTCTTGCTGTAGTAGGCTATCACCCGCTCGTGGCCGTTCTGGACTTGGGATAGGACGCCTCCAATGCAATGGTCGCTGGCGTCGGTGTCCACAATGAAGGCGTCGCCTGGTTGCGGGAATCCCAAAATAGGAGCACTGCAGAGCGTCCTCTTGAGCTGTCGGAAAGCACCTTCGGCGTCCTCCGTCCACACATAAGGTCGATGTTCTTCCGTCAAGCGAGTGAGGGGTTTGGCGATGCTGGAGAAACCCTTTATGAAGCGGCGGTAATAACTGCACAACCCAAGGAAACTGCGCAGTTCTCGCCTATCCTTTGGGCGAGGCCAATCTCTCACGGCCTGTGTCTTCTCCGGATCCGTGGCCACTCCGGTTGGTGAGACTATGTGGCCCAAGTAGTTGACTTCCCTGCGGAAGAGCTGGCACTTCTTGGCGTTCAGCTTCAAGCCGGTCGCCTGCAGTCTCTGCAGCACCTTGCTCAGTTTGTCAAGATGGTCTTCGAATGTCTTGCCGACGATGATGATGTCGTCCAGGTATAACAGGCAGGCGTCATAAGTCAATCCTCTCATTACTGACTCCATGAGGCGTTGGAAGGTAGCTGGTGCGTTGCAGAGACCAAAGGGCATAACTGTGAACTGCCAAAGCCCTTGGCCTGTGGAGAATGCGGTCTTCTCCTTGTCTCTTGGGTCTAGAGCCACCTGCCAGTAACCCGATTTCAGGTCCAGGGTTGAGAACCACTGCGCACCAGCAAGCGTGTCCAGGGTGTCGTCAATCCGGGGTAAGGGGAAGCAGTCCTTCCTGGTGACAGCGTTCAGCTTCCTGTAATCTACGCAGAAGCGTAGCTCGCCATTCTTCTTCTTCACCAGAACTACAGGGGAACACCAAGGACTGTCAGATTCTTCGATCACTCCCTTGGTTCTCATGTCCTCCAGCATGTCTCGTACCGCCGCTTGTTTAGCCAACGGAACGCGTCTAGGTGGTTGCCGAATAGGCCGGGCGTCTCCGGTGTCGATGTGGTGAAGCACTCGGTCCGTGCGGCCGTAATCGCTGCTGCCTTGGCTGAAGACGCGCTGATATCGTCTCAGCAGTTGTTGGACCTTCTCTCTCTGTTCAGCGGTCAGGTGGTCGGCCGCCCTCTCCAGTAATTCTTCCAGTCGGGGCCCCAAGTGTTGCGTCGGCACCGGCTCCTGGGTCTTGTCTATTGGAGTTACGCTGACCACGGGCTCGCACGTCCCCAACTCCGTCCCGGCCTGGACGTCGTGATCGGTGTCTGTTGGGTTGAGCAGTCTCACCGGCACCTCCTCTCGGCACGGCAACAATGTCCCGGCTACACAGAGCCCGTGCACATGCGTCTTCCGGTCCAGCAGCATGTTCTTCTTGCGCTGGCCTTCCAGTCGCGCCGTCACTACCATCTCGCTTCTCGCGGGGACAACTACGTCTTCCCTGAGAATGACCCTGCAGATTCCAAGGCGTTCTTCGGGGTGCCGGAGCATTACTTCCTCTCCCTTAAGCCGCAGAACCTTCTTGCCGATGTCGACCGTCGCCTCGTGGCTCCTGAGGGCATCCAGTCCCAGTATCACTTCCTCAGCCACCTCCGCGACGAACACCCACAAACGCAAGACACTTCGCCCCAAGGTCAACTGCAGCAGGGCCTCCCTCTCCACAGGCAAGGTGTCACCCGATGCCGTCACTAGTTGGTACGGTCGGCTCGGTTTTCTCGACGGCAAGCCCCTGGCTACGTCAGGTCTGACGACAGTCACGGCTGCTCCAGTGTCAACAAGCACGCGGCACGGATTCCCTCTCACCCAGCCGTCCGCGATGAGGCTGTCATCCATCCGTCGGCTGACGGCGCGCAGTGTCACTCGAGGGGATGATGGTGACGGCGCCGACGTGCCCCTCGCCACGCCGGTCATTACTCGTTTTCCGGCTGCTCTTCTTGGTACCGGCAGTCTCTCATCAGGTGTCCCGGCTGGCCACACCCCCAACACACACCACCTGGTCTTCGTCGGCGTCCCTGGACTGGTCTGCGGTCTTCATCGTAGCGGACACTCCGTGTCTTCGAGGTCGGGGTAGCCGTCACTTTGGCCGCTTCCATCCTTAATGCGGCCGTAAGTGCCTCGTGGATGGTCTTGTAGTCGCCGAGCATCAGACGTTGACGTATCTCGGCATCGCGTACCCCGTCGACGAAGGTATAGGCGGCTTCTCGGGATACGAATTCGGAGGGAAGGTCGACCAAGGCTTTGCTGGCTAGCTGTTCGATTGCCAGGGCGAACTCCTGCAGCGTCTCCACTGGCAGTTGCATCCTAGATTTCAGTTGGCTGCGGTAGGCTGCGGCTAAGCGGTGGTTTCCGAATCGGTTCTCCAGGGCCTCCCAGATGTCCTTGGGCGCCGCCGCTGTCTGAACTGCGTTCAGCACCTCTGCAGCTCGTCCCTGGAGGCTGGCTATCAGCTGCGCGGCCTCTTCTTCTGGCGACCATTTGTTGTGCTTGGCCACTGTGTCGAATTGACGGCGGAAGACCTCAAACGTTGACGTGCCATCGTACTTCGGTGGTTTCACGCGCGTCGATGTTGTGTCGCGTGCTGGAGCCTCGGCCTTGTAGTTCTTGAGCTTTTCACTAAGCATCCCTTCCACCATTGCATTTAGCTCCTTGGCGCTACCGTCGACCCTGTCTTCAAGAATGCTAAGCCGTTCCCCGACATTCTCCAGGGCGTCAACGCGTTGGCCGAGGTCCTCCATCTTTCCACCGAGCTCTTTCACATCCTTCCTCACGCCAGCCAGTTGCTCGTCAATTTTCGCCGATAGCTCCGTCTTCATCTCTTTCAGCTCGGCAGCGAGGTTGTCGTTTGCCGCCTTCATTTCTGTAGCGAGGTTGTCGTTTGCCGCCTTCATTTCTGTAGCGAGGTTGTCGTTGGTCGTCTTCATGTCTTTCAGTTCAGCAGCGAGGTTGTCGCTTGCCGTCTTCATTTCTTCTTTCAGCTCGGCAACGTTTCTCGTTTCCATTTTGGCAGCGAGGTTGTCGTATGACGTTTCCATTTTGGCAA
>CM060966.1:32118486-32275986 GCA_030765045.1 Tenodera sinensis | reverse complement strand
GAAAATATGTTTATCTATGCAATTCCAAAAACCCTTAACGGTTTAGACAACTCTTTCACCATTGAAATGTCCAATGCGTTCTGACAAACACGGCGCTGTAAAACTCCATCTAATTTCACCTCATTAATTACTGACATATTAAACAGCATTTGCATAGTTCTTGCACCTCAATACGAGTTTTTATTACATGCTTACGAGCATGGCCATGACTTTAATTTGAAAGTGGCATGGAATAGAAACATAATTGTTACCCTACAGAATATAAAGTTGCCACACTCCGAGTATAAATACCTGATGTGTTGCGCTCACATGACTTTCTCTGCTCTTGCACAAACTATTCTTACAAACGCACATTCCTCTTTCTACTTATTGTTAATCGAGTTAAACATTTACGGAATTTATAAATATTTTCCCGTAGGTACAAGGGGCATATGAGACAACAGTAGGATTTAGACAATATATCTTTGAAGAGCTGATGGATATGTGATGGCCTTGAAATTAACTTGGTGACCTGGGAGCGCACAACCTTATTTTCTGGTTTCTGCATTATTAAAAGTATTGTAGTTTTTATGTTATGCGTAGAAATTTTGAGCCCGGGTGTGAGAAGGCCGGGGTTTCATACAGCAGTCTCATTGGGAAATGGCGGCACAGAACAGATGGGCCGGAATTCCCTGTTCTATATCAGCTGTAACCAGGGAAGCCAGTAGTCTCCTGTCATGCCTTATGACTCCACTTGCGGAGATGGACTGAGCAGCTCGACTGAAAGGTGATCCTTGTAACTATGCCCCTGGCTGGCCACCCCCGGGAAGGATGGATGAGGCGAATGGATTCTAAGGACGGCCGGAACGTTGCCACCACAGAGCAGGTAACACGGTCTCTGCATTTTCCCAGTTAGAAGCACCTCGGCGGAGGTTGGATTAGGTTCCCTCCCCCGCCCCCTTGGGCTTATACCAGATCATGGGGGCCTCCAGAAACCAGTGGCTCGCCTTCCAGTCCGAGGGACGAAATTTCCAGAGCGCATTTGTTCCCCTTATGACTCCATTTGCGGAGATGGACTGAGCAGCTCGACTGAAAGGTGATCCTTGTAACTATGCCCCTGGCTGGGCACCCCCGGGAAGGATGGATGAGGCGAATGAATTCTAAGGACGGCCGGAACGTTGCCACCACAGAGCAGGTAACAGGGTCTCTGCATTTTCCCAGTTAGAAGCACCTCGGCGGAGGTTGGATTAGGTTCCCTCCCCCGCCCCCTTGGGCTTGTACCAGATCATGGGGGCCTCCAGAAACCAGTGGCTCGCCTTCCAGTCCGAGGGACGAAATTTCCAGAGCGCATTTGTTCCCCTTATGACTCCATTTACGGAGATGGACTGAGCAGCTCGACTGAAAGGTGATCCTTGTAACTATGCCCCTGGCTGGGCACCCCCGGGAAGGATGGATGAGGCGAATGGATTCTAAGGACGGCCGGAACGTTGCCACCACAGAGCAGGTAACACGGTCTCTGCATTTTCCCAGTTAGAAGCACCTCGGCGGAGGTTGGATTAGGTTCCCTCCCCCGCCCCCTTGGGCTTGTACCAGATCATGGGGGCCTCCAGAAACCAGTGGCTCGCCTTCCAGTCCGAGGGACGAAATTTCCAGAGCGCATTTGTTCCCCTTATGACTCCATTTGCGGAGATGGACTGAGCAGCTCGACTGAAAGGTGATCCTTGTAACTATGCCCCTGGCTGGGCACCCCCGGGAAGGATGGATGAGGCGAATGGATTCTAAGGACGGCCGGAACGTTGCCACCACAGAGCAGGTAACACGGTCTCTGCATTTTCCCAGTTAGAAGCACCTCGGCGGAGGTTGGATTAGGTTCCCTCCCCCGCCCCCTTGGGCTTGTACCAGATCATGGGGGCCTCCAGAAACCAAAGACTCGCCTTCCAGTCCGAGGGACGAAATTTCCAGAGCGCATTTGTTCCCCCTATCGTGCTACTACGACGCTTCCAACCCTGAAAGAAACCTAACGGGATGAAGGAAATGGAGACTGGAAATTCGGAGGATATGGAAAATCTTCCCAGTATATGCCTTGTGACCCGGGGATACCACTGAAAAAATTAGTTAAATTCGGCCACCTGTGACGCCTCATGCTTCAAAGGCATAGAGCATCAGAGGTAAGATAAGTATAAGGTGGACTAGCACCTAGTATAACGGTATAAGACAGTTAACGCTTCCTTCGCTGTGTTTACGAAAGGTTAGGCCCATGAGCGATGCTTAAGTATCACCTCACTCAATCCGTTGGCTTCGATAGGCGAATGCGTATTTGCTGCGGCATTCGTTGTCTGTAATCGCGAAAGCGTGATTTTTGCCCGGATTCAAGGACATCCGGCACTGCCTGGAACCAGTGGTAGACGAGGTGGAGGAGTCCTGTAGTGCTGATACCTGAAACGCTGTCATCAAGGGTTACCGATGCCAGACTGTATGGCGTTATTTTAATTAGTGACTAACTTATATTGGGAATGTGCAACAAGAGGAGATTTATCGTTATTTTCATTAGAATTATTCACCATTGTTATCAGATGGATCTGGGTACAATTTAAAAATCTAGATCAGCGATGTCTAACCTTGCCTCTTTGGAGACGCTTACGTAATTAGCGGCTATTCCTCACTCAACTCTTTCAGCCGGAGGGTGAATCAGCTCTTGCTTGTGACGTGTAAAAACACAACCAGAAAGTCAGTGTCCAGTGACGGACACAAACAGGCGATTCCACGGCAGTTTGTAAGTCATAATTTGAATTTTCTGGGAATGCTCTCAGAAGACCTCTTCATTCTGGATGAATTTTGTATAAATGGAGTAAGAGACAGACAAAAGCTTACTCAATAAAAATGTGGATCTCGTTGAAACACACAAGTTATGTCAAATACTTCGTTTTTCTTTTGAGCGAACCACTTGCTAGATATTCTTTATTTATTTATTTGAATTTGCCAATACTTATACTTTTCTCAAATAGGGATATATTATCCGTTTTTATCTCTTGGCCTTGCAAAGAGAACGGAATTTGAAAGGCATCGCATAGCTACCAGCTCATAAAACACTTCACTATCGCTTAAAACCGTATTTTATTTTTTATTTTTATTAGTCCCCTTGGGCCTACAAGAAAATTAGCAATAAGATACTTGCTGAAAATGTCGATTGAAATGAAGTAGATAGAGAAATAAGTATTTGCAACAGTAGTTTGTATAGGAGTGAGTATAGCTCTACATATGTGTACAGTTTCTCCAAATTCAACTATATTAAAAATATGTATCGCAATGTTGCGCGACGATCACTTGGTGTATCTTTTAAGGCTATGCACTTCGACTTTGTCGCCAAATATATATATAGACTTCCTAAACGTAATAAACAGATGTCCATCACATAAGATAAACTTTAATTTCGGAAATCAAACGCAACTTACATATAACAAAACTGCCACTGTAACACAGGACACGTCTATGTGTTAAAAGAATGACAAAGCTAGCGTGTAGTTGAAGGAAATAAATCCAACCTCCCCTCTTTCGCAAACGATGGACATCGCTGATCTAGATCCTTTCAAACCTCTAACGGAAAGACGCCTAAAAACCTGACAGAAAAAACAGAGAGAGAAGCAAATAGACAAATAGAGCACAGACTGTCTGTCCTTTGTGACTGGAATGGCAAGTGACCACGTGAACTGATGGTGCCGAAAATAAAAACTAACACATGACGCACAATTTACCCCTGTGGTAATATGGGGGAGGCCGTGCCTCCCGCTGTTGTGGTAAAAGACAAATGTTCGCAACTAGTGTGTAGGTGGATGAATGAGACCCACCAGGAGGTAACTACAGGCTGGAACATCATTCTCATCCTATATGGTCTCAAAATCGCAGCAGAGTCGAAGTATGGACAAGTTGCTTTCATTGGCTGATGGCTGGTTCCGAGCTGTAGTAAATGACTTTAAATCATTCCAGTTTTATATAGCGAATGTACATATCTGATGCTGCAGTGAATGTAAATAAAAGTAACCAAATTTCAAAGGGTTTTAAAATATGTATTACTTTAATTGCAAAGATACAATCGAGATTCACATAAAACAAATTTTGGGGAAGATTCGAAACGATCCGACAACATATTGAAAACAAGTTCGCAGGATAGAATGACACTAGACAAACCTTTCCAAAAGAAAACAAATGCAAGGTCATTAAACATAAATATTTATAATTTAAATATTTCTATTTCAGATTTAAAACGCTTTGTAAATAATTAATTCAATAATTTTAAAAATCCATTTGAGTTCACACGAATAAAATATTCCAAATAATAAGAAATCCCCATCTCAATTTAATAAACGTGTTGGATTTATGTATATGTGAAAGAATAATCGAACATTGCAATAATAGTTTCCATATTTAGGAAAGTTACTAGAACAAGTTGTAATGATTATAATGGAATAAGCTTATTGAGAGCTTGTTATGAAATGTGTGCAAAAATATAAACAAGAAGTTCAAACGACTTATCGGAAGTATTATTACCCAACAACGTGAATTCATAAAACGAAGATCAGTCTCAAATTGCATCTGTGTTATAAATCAGACACTGAACAAACGAAGAGAATTTAATACTGAAACTCATTTATTATTTATTATGAGACGGCGTTTGACAAAGTGAAAAACCTCTAAACATGAGAAACGCTACTCGAGAAAGGATACCCTCCAAAATTAACAAGAGCAATGCACAGCTATAATATATTAACACCAATACTTGTATTGATAATACGAGTGATTCAAATGAACAATATACCAGGTGAGTTAGCCACGCCTTATTTTTTTGGAAGGTAGGCCACCCATCTAACGGCATGTGCGCCTTAGTCCAGTTTTGCGCTTACTAAAATGTATTGCTTAACGTTCTTAAAGAGAAGAATGCGCAAAATTGAGAGTAACAGTGCTTTAAGGGACAGAACGTACTCGTCGCTAAAGTACACCTCAAAAACATACGACTCGTTTACTGAGAGCGAATTCCGGTTTCCGGCCGATTTTACAAACTTTTTATTAGAGTATACATAACAACGTAATTCAGTAAACGCCTCGAAAAAATTGGACCTACCATATGGGTACACTAACAACGTCAGCTAAAAAGAAAATGGTGGATTCTTGTACTTAGAGCAGGGGTTGGCTGCTAAAAATCAAGAAAAATTTAGACACGCCTCATCCATCATGGACCCGTATAGTCAAAACGGACATATTATTAAACAACAGTTTACTTATATTTTTGCGTGAACTACGCTTCGTGCATCTCAATTAATATGCATAACAGGTTTTGCCAATTAAGTAATAACATTAAAACGCCCAGTAAATGATTAAAACTGTCTTAAAAGACTAAATCAAGCACGAATACTTGCGAGGTGGCAATGGCATAGCACCAAGCATACAAGTCCTACTATTGCACGCGGTGCGTGCTTTCAGTCAAGTCTCGGAATAGCTGAATAGGATTGTGACGTGTCCTCTGCGCTAACACCCAATGACACAAGTTCGAGTCTCAGCATTGTAAATATATATATATATATATATATTTATGTTCATCAAAACTTGGAAACCGAATTCACAATAATCTAATTATAAAGTCCCTGATGGTTTAGGACATTATAATTTAAATCGTTTTTGGTTGTCTGCATTATGTAACTGACTTCTGCCTCATTGCACTGGCATGATGTATTGTGTTGTGAATGCCGAACCCTGCGTTCTCCACACGCATGATGTCGCATATTTTGTGCCAGTCTTGCATTATGTATTCGACAGACGAGTACGTAGATATGCTTTTGATCTACGGAGAAGCAAGAACAAACACACTAGCGGCTCAGCATCTACATCGGGAGAGATATCCGAATAGATGACAACCAACAGCAAACACCTTCCGGAATGTTGAAAGGCGTCTGCGTGTAACAGCACCACTTGCAAGAATGCCTCCTCATGGACACGCACCAGCAACATCGGGTGTTAATGCAGAAGCAGTTTTGAACGCCATCCAGAACAATCCGCATACTAGTACACGGGCAGTTGCTCAAGAGGTGAACGTCAGCCAATCTTCTGTAGTGCGAATATTGAACACTAATAAGTTCCATCCTTATCGTTTGCACCAACACCAGGCGCTTCAAGGGAGAGATTTCGAAGCTCGAGTAACCTTTTGTGAATGGTTGCTGGAGCGAGTAGCAAGTGATGCGGGATTCGCATCCAGGATATTGTTTTCTGACGAATCAAGATTCCACAACAATGGAACTGAAAATCGACATAATATACGCTATAGGAGTGTTGATAATCCTCATTGGGTAAGGGAGGCAGCATTCCAAGAGCAGTGGGGTGTAAATATCTGATGTGGAATCTTGGGAGACCACCTTGTTGGACTATTATTCTTCGAGGGGCATCTAATAGGAGCACGCTACCTGGAATTCCTCCGTAGCTCACCCCTTATTACTAGGGAATGTGCCACTGCAGGAGCGAAAGACGATGTGGTTTCAAGAAAACGGTGCTCCTCTGTAACGGTCGAGGATCGTCTGCAATCATTTGAATGCTGCACATCCTGGTCATTGGATAGGAAGACAAGGACCAGTCTCCTGGCTTGCCAGGTCACCTGATCTGACACCGCTTGACTTCTTTGTCTGGGATTATTTTAAAGAACGCATTTATGCAGAGGAGCTGGGCAATTTAGAAAACCTTCGTTAGCGTATTACAGTGGCTTGTAGAAATGTTCAACCCGCCATGCTACACCAAGTCAGGGGCTCCATCCAACAGCGTGCCCAGGCGTGCATCACCCAAGAAGGTGTACTTGCTTCGTTAGAGGAGTCGTGTTCCAGGAATAGAAAAAGCGTCATTCCAGCGCCGCTACACGTATCACTATGAAACATTTTTAATAGCACAATAATTCACTGTCTGCAAAATTGAGTTTAACTTCCATGTTAAACTCTGACAATGTAATTTCCTTGCTTTCTGTGTTCAAATCTGTATAAATGATCCTTATTTCAATTGCACCTACCTATTACTGTGTTTAAACAACTACACAATTGTAGTTCACCAATAAACATCAAACAATGCCATAAAACATAAATAAAACAATAAAAATGAATATAATATCAGTTTTCAGAATAATAATTTGTAAATTGTGAGGATTACAGGGTAAAAAAATTAGTACACGCAGGTTATTCGAACCACCTTTACAGCAGACAGATTACTTCGGAGTCTTGCGCTCGTTCCAACTGAGCTACCTAGTAACGTGTGAGGTAAACATTCCGTTTAAGATGTAATATTCGCTGGTTCCAGTGAACATTTACAGAAGTGCAAACGTCAGCTGTCTAATTACGAATATATTAAAAGGCGATGTGATAACATCTATATTAGTACTAATTCCATCGAGTGTTTAACATTCATGTTAAATACGCGGGTAGAACCTAGTAATGGGGTCGATGTTTTCATGTTGGAATATAAAATGCGGATTGCATAAAACTCGAGAATAAGGGGCAGCTGACTCACCTGGTATAGAAATTAGCTATGGTGTTAGACAAGAGTGCCCATTATCATCCGGTCTTTTTAACATTGTATGTCTTAACGACGCCATTGTAAAATGGCTGAATACGTTATATTGTAATTTTATTCTTAAAATATAATCTATGTACTGTTTATTTATTGCCCACGGCCAGGTAGTGATGAACACGGATAATAATATTCAGGAGACTCTACGTACCTTGTCTAAGAGAAGATAACAATACAACCTTAAAATTTCGTAAAACAAAAGTAAAACAATGGCGTCGTCCATCGGATCCCTACATAAAATATCCAAAGCCGTAATTGATTCGCAAATTACTGAACAAGTGGGCAGCTTTAAATATCGGAGATGTAAAATGTGAAACTAGAAAAATATGGATTGGGAGTAAAGGTCAATAAATATCAATATCTTTGGGTAACAAGAGGAAAATATTTGGGAAACACAATAAAATGTTATAAATCAGTGGCATTATTGATATTAAGTTATGGCGCAGAGGCTTCAGTAGCTAGAGAATGAGATACAAAGAGAACAGTGATATTTCTAAGATCACTGGATGATGTGTTACTATAGGACTTAAAAAGAGGGAAGAAATAAGAATAAAACTTGAATAAAAGGAGGTTAGATCGTATAAAGAATTGCCCTAAAATTGGAAAGAACATTTAGACAGAAGGGATGAAAACCGGTTACCTAAGAATATACTTAATTAAACCCCACGTCCAAAATTAAGATAGAGTGAACAATAATTATTATAATGGGGACAGAATGGGCCTGAGGCTCGAACCTCTTGGGGATGATGGGTAAATTAAATCTGAGTAGGTAAGTATTTCAGGTCAACAGGACCCCTTGGAATCCTTGTATTTCACTCCATGACAACTCTTGTTTAGTAGGAAAAGCGCACCTTTTTTGTTTGAGGTGTTAGAAGGACCATCATGAAAATTCAAAAATTCTTATTTTGGCAAAAATGACTAAAGATTTTGATTAAAATGCCATATGTTTGAGATACTTTTTGGCAAATCAAATGTAGTTCTGCCCACTTAGTTCTATTTGCTCTTGATGAGTTTCGCATAACTGGTATACTGTAAGAGATAGACCAAATCTTACTATACAAAAAATGTAGATCTCATTAAAACACAACTTCTGTTCAAATGTATGTTTTTGTGGAGTGAATCATTTCGGAGATATTCTTTGTTATTTGTGTGAGTTCTGCAATACTTATATTTTTTTTCCCCAAATACAAGATCGTTATTCACATTTTTATCTCTTGGCCGTGTAAAAAGAATGGAACTTCAAAGCCTACGTTTAGCGACCAGCTTTAAAATATTTGACTATCACTCAAAGCCTACTGCATTCCATACTCTCCTTGCACCTAAAAGAAAATTACCAATAAAATAATTTTTACAAATGTTTAATTCGACTAACATGAAGAAGATATAGGAATAAGAGGTTGTAAGGCTAGTACAAGATTAGAGAAAGTCGTATGAGTGCAACACATCAGATTTTTTAAATAGTCACGTTAAAGCCACTGGTTAGTGATAAAGTCCTTTCGTCGAACAACCGTCCTTAAAGGAGGAGCTTAAAGAAGAGCTAATAACTGTGAAGCTAAATCAGTACAATATTGTTGCGTTCCAATGTTGGAAGTGAGCCCCAGCAATCGGAGTGAGGCAATACTCAGGAGTAGCTATATTAATTTAGATTGACAGTACCAATGGTGAAACCTAATACTATAGGACATCTAAACTTACCGAATTGATGTCACAAGGGCAGACTACCTTGACACCCGATAAGGAACGTCTCTACGCCGTTCGTGGTTTCGAGGAGTCTTGTTAGAATATGTTAATAAGAAATAACTTCATTAGCCAGGTTCGTAATAAGCTGAGGTACTTACAGACAGGGTCATAGGCCGCAGGAGAGAATAAAGATAAGGCAGGAACGTCGCCCGAAATCTTCATTGCCTCTGGAACCCGCACTCCGTTTCCGAGCCCTGCACGTCCCCCTGGCGTGTGCTCACCTTGCCCTAGTACGTCACCCCGTAGCACCCGGTATTTCCCGGATCGTTACAACATACCTTATGAAACACTGCACATAAAGAGAACGCTCTGGCATAACATCTGCCCATATTTTATTTGTCACTCACATTTTGATTGCTTTCCTTTATGATAGATATGAATTGACACGATAGTGAATAAATTTGCAACAGCAGAGCGCTATGACGCTTGTTTTATTGGCATGGCTGGCCTTTCACTTTGTTTTTATCGTGTAAAGAACCATATGTAACTCGCAATCGTTTTTCTAGAGCTACGTTTAATTACTTCGAGGCAGACCAGGTATCAGAGGTGCACCTTTAGTTTACACTGACTCGTATAATCAGGGAGGATGTGACGTGTGATGGCTATACTCGTAGAAGGAGATTGGCATGAAAAAATTCTAACTAATTGGTACCAGAATTATTGAAGTATAAGATTTATAAGTTGATAAAGAAATTATAGGGGCACGGGTAAATAATTGCGATAGATAATTTCTGTATACTGAAATCAATGCATACATAAGCCTGGGTGACAGTCAATAGCAAACCTCCGTGTTTAACATTCAGTAACGACAGCTAAACCACTCAGCTAGGTAAGTAAAGTTACGATAAAGCTTGATTGACCAGAATACCACTAGCGCAAGGTGTTCTTGGACCGCTATGTCTATGTAGGGGGCAATTTTTTTAAAGGTCCGATCGCGAAACAAAACTATGATTACTTCTCCACATATTCGCCGCTCTGACGTAGAAAGTTTTCTTATCGCGGTACCAACTTTCCAATTCCCTTCTCATAGAAGGCAGCTGCCTTCTACACTGCACTGGTCTGCAATTCATTGTCTGCCAAAATGCTGTCCTAGTCACAGTTTTATGTGAGGAAAGAGATAAAAATCAATTGGAGCTAAGTCCGGGCTGTTTGATGGGTGATCAAACTCACTCCATCTAAAACGCTGGTGGAGTCTCTGAGTTGTAGCTGAGTGCGTGGCGCCAGTTCACTGTGTTTTCTGATGGTCGGACATCTTGGGAACCCATCTCGCACACAGTTTGCGGTACTGAAGAATCTCATTGGTATAGAGAGCTGATCTTCAAATTTCGGAAAACGAATTACTCAACACACAAATCCACTTCCTGAACAAGATCATCAGTTGACACTCGCTTCCTCCCTGACCACCGGCATCATGAACGTCCGTTAATCCTGCTTCAAAGTTCCTGCACCATTACCGCATTTGTTGTAAGTCATGAAAGTTTCACCGTACACGTTAATCGTTCCGTCGATGAATTTCGGCTGCGTTCTACTCCTTGCGTAAGAAAAATGAATTAGAGCGCGTACTTCACATTAGGCGGGATATACTATTATTTTAGACACGTTTACGTGCTCACTGCACACTCAGAACTGACAAGTATGATATGGGCGATCTATAGGCATACTACAGACACCACACAATACATATTAACCAATTTTCAATGTGGGTTTGGTTTCCCAACTTATCATACCTTGAAAAAATAGCCCTCTACAGAGACATAGCGGTCCGGCAAAGAACCTTAAGCCTAGGATTTACGTATTCTTGATACTTTGCATTATTCTTATGGAAATTTACTCTTACTGCGTGTAGTATTGATCCGACAGATATAATTCAACAGTAAAAATTTCATGTGATGAGATTCAGAAGCAGTTCTAATACTTCAACATCAAAGTCTACAGCTCGCTTCAAATAGAACTTTATTAATCTCCATTGAATTTGACGTCAATTTACTAATATTGATTATTCTCGCAACCGCCCACTCATACCCTGATACAAAGCTCTCACAGTTCTTCCTTCACTGGAGCAGCTGTGGCAAATCACTCGAGAACGACACTGCAGACCGCGTCAAAGGGGACAGACGCGGCATCGGCATCATAACTCAGGAAACTTTGGAACATTTGTATTACCGGAATTAGACTCTCTGACGTTTAACTGAACTGAGAGGAAGTACGTTGATTCTGTTTGATGAGGCACCTTCCTACGCCTTAACGACAGAGTGGGCGTTATTAAACAAATCGAAGATAACTGAGTTACTGTTGCAGAGTTCCTTAAAGTTCACAAAATTTTGTTTTACTTTACCTTGAGTAGGTGCGCTGTCATTATGCGATAGAAACTGAAATAAAACGCTTCCTTCATGCAAAGGAACATGTATTTTAATGTGTATTACAACTCCCTGCGAGTATTTAGCGGAAAAAAAAACAAAAACAAAAAACCAACAACAACAAAACAGCAAGTCATTGTAGCCATGCTAAGACTCTTTGGAGCTCTTGTTTCTGAAGCTATACCAACGATGTCCAAGCTTCTCTCTTTTGAGAAGCTTACATAAGTAGCAGCTATTCCCCACTCCACTCTTTCAGTCGAAGGATGAATGGGCTCTTGCCTGTGACGTATACAAACACAACCAGACAGTCGGTATCCAGTGACGGATACAAACACGCGATTCCATGGCAATTTTTAAGTCATATCTTGAATTTTCAGGGAATGTACAGAGAAGACCTCTCTACTGGATGACTTTTGCATAAATGGTAAATAGAGACAGACAAAATCTTACTAAATAACAATTATTGTGGATCTCGTTAAAACACGCAATTTATATGAAATACGTTGCATTTGTTTTTCTATTTGTCTTCTTGGTTTTGGTAAACCATTCCCGAGATACTCTTTTATTATTTGTATTAATTTGCCAATACTTATACTTTCCGCAAATAGAAATTTATTCGTGTTTAACCCCTGGCCTTGCAAAGATAACGGAATTTGAAGGAGATCGCACAGCAACCAGCTCTTAAAACATTTCACTATCGCTTAAAGCCTACTATATTCCCGTAAACCCCTTGCAGCTACAAGAAAATTAGCAATAAGGTACTTTCTGAAAATGCTTATGTATATTGAAATGAACTAGATAGGGAAATAAGCAATTGCAAAAATAGTTTGTATAAGAATGACTATAGCTCTCCATATATTTGCGAACAGGGTTACTCCAAATTGAACTATATTGAAAGTCTATCGCAATAGGTTACGCCACGATCACATCCTGGATCTTCTAAGGCTATGCACTTCGACTTTGTCGCCAAATATTGATAGACTAGGTGTCGACGGGCCCTTAAACCCCACTCACTTGATAAGAGTTCTTAAACGTAACCAATACCAAACAAGTCATTAATGAACAGATGTTTATCGCATAAGATTTGAAACTGCTTTCGAAACTCAAACGCAACGCACATATAACAAAACCGCCACTGCAACACAATACACGTCTTGTGTTAAAGAGTGGCAAGGCCAGCGTATAGTGGGAGGAGGTACATCCAACCTCCCCACTTTCGCAAACGTTGGACATCGCTGAACTATGCTATCAACGCCACGCCGGCACAAACAGCGAAGTTCATATGTTTGTTGGTGAAGCAGACTTTGAAAAATAAACCTTTAAAAAGGGAGTCGAAATGCCCTATCCTGCCAAAGTTAATTGATGACCCATTATCAACTAATTATTTAAAATAATCAGCTGAACTTTTTAAGGCAAGTTTAGTAGTACTTTTATAACTGACTGATGAATCGATACCAATTGTTATTCAGCAGAAGTAGTTATGGCCTTTTTAAATATAGTGCCTAAATTATTATTAAAAATTAAGGTTTTTAAAATTCTAAAAAATAATTGTGTTAAAATTTTAAGGGATACTGTGACACTATTAAATAAACATTTATACTCCACATTTTAAATGTTAACATTGCTATTATTATATCGTTTATAATTGTTATATATTACTAATTTTCATTATTAGTTTTTGGATTAATTTTTAAAATTATTTGTTGCTTTTTAAAATTATTTTTGTTGTAATTCTGTTTCTGTTTAATGCATTCTGGATCTATGTGGTCAACCTCAGATGATTTTAATTAATAAATATGTAAATAAATAGAATAGAAAAATGCCTTCTCATTAAAATAAAGCTTATTTAGCTGTAAATGGGTGGTAAAAATGTCAGCACTTTGCGTCTGTAGGTTTCAAAGATAATGAGACCTTTGTGTAGCAGAAATTGGAGTTAAACAAGCTGAGAGAGACTAAAAACTATACGCAGTGTTATTTTCAATAAAAGTTAAAACCTGTTTACAATTAACGTACCTCTATGAAATTTGTACCAAAATGAGCGGAAAATCTCAAACATGCATATACAAGTAAAATCTGGATGTGGATAGCAATCACAAAAATCAACATTCTGACTCTTCTTAAGATATAATTTAGACATAATGTTAGCGTAGTACGATGTCTGCAGTAATCTTCTATAACTTTGCAGCGTAAATACAACAAGGAAGTATTAGGATTGAGGCCGCAAGAACTGGAGATATGTTTGGTATCAAACTACTGTCATTAAAATATAGAAATCAATAATCGGTTGGCCCGCAGCCTGTCATGATTCAGCTTTCAACTATCGTGTTGAACATTCATGCCCAGGGGCGTACGTAGATAGTGCATTTGCGGAGAGGAGGGTAAAACAGGAATAGCTGAATAAGCGAAGCCAATCATACCTTCACTACGTGGTCACTTTGATGCATTTATCTATGTAAAGGGGCTACCACCATGATCACTGAATAGGGTGATTTGAGTAAACTTAAGTTTGACACCTAAGCATCGCCAGCAAACTACTTTTTAACAATCTTATAGAACCAAAAGGCAAGCAGGAGTGCAAACAGACTATACTCTCCAGCCAGGTGTACAAGTATTAACCATTAGACTAAGGGCAGATCCACTCAGAAGTTCTCCTTTCACTTCCGTAGGTATAAGGTTGTCTCATAAGTTCGTTCGGTTTGCTCGGAAGTTCCATCTAAAGCGCCTGAAAACCCTAAACCCTCTGTACAGTTAAGTTATTACAGTTGCCTAAACACCCCTACGACCTACAGGTCGAACCAGATTCGCTATTGGATATGTCAATGTGTGCAATAGAAGGTTTGGCAACTGCTCTGTCGCAGCTGTGCTGCGGGCTGAGGTGTGTTCCCAGCGTTCTTATCGTTTGAACCGTAACGAGAAACGAACGAACTTATAAGACAACTTTATATAACTACAGAAGGTGCTCTATAACTATCTAGTCCAGTACCGACAATACCTGTGACTAAACGTGTGCAAATAGTAAGATGAGCGGAGCGAGCCGTTTAATTAGTGTTGCTAACCATGTATGGAATAGAACGGACTAAATGCCCTGTCATCCCTCAACACTTACCGTTGTTTTAATGTATATAGCATTTTTGTTTACCTTTTATTAACAGTTACAATGTGGTATACTATATCTGTAAGCATATAACTACAGAAGACAAAAATGACAAAGCAATGCTTCTCTATTACAGTTTAGGATATCTGTGGGGGTCTTGTGCGCTCCAGTTAACGGATTAAATTCAATACGACATTTAATGGTAACTACAAAAGTATCAGTTTTCGAGAAAATTAACTCCGCGTGTAAAGAACAGCAGCGAGCACTGTAGAAAAGATATAGAATTCATCCTTTAAACCAAAGAAAGCTAGAGATGAATGCATTAAAAAGTGCCATCTTTCATCGTGGAAAGGTTTTGGTAAGAGACTCGGGCAAATGGCACTTTCCTTTGACGTGATTGCAGATGTTTCAATATTGTAAAGCATTACAAAATTTAAAATTCTTCACACATGTTGCATGATTTACATTACCAGTAGTTTCAAAACCTACTCTGAGAGTAGGGTTTGGTCCTTACGTTCATTTCTTTTTCTTTTTCTTCTTTTCCCCCCTTTTTTACCTGTTAACCCTCCCCTTATGTAGGACTTACAAGGCAGTGCCTAGGGTCAGACGCCTGTTGGGAGAACACGGAAAAAAAAACCGCCCTGACGCCGCTTCGTCCACCAAGAATACCACATGCGGGTCTCTGGGAACGCACCCGGGCCGCCTAGGTGGTAGGAGAACGCGCACTTTTTCTTTTAACTGCCTATATAGGAACTTTCCGCAGGAACTTCTGGTACGAATAGGTATATTTACAATTTTTGTAGGGACACGCCCAACATTGACAGGACGCCAAATTTTCGAAATGGGACGTGTGTGTTTGTACTGTAATTTAAATTCGTGAATGTAATGTCTTCATATCTTGTCAAAGAAATTATCTTGCCAGTTGATACAGCTACAGAATGATTTGAATCAGTGGCGTAGCATGCAGTGTGGACTTGGGTATGCACTTTGAACTCGTGTCAAACTTCTAAATTCTACAATTATTAGAGATTTTAGTCCAAACTCATATCAGACAGGATACATACAAGGAATAATAAACATTCAAATTTTCATTGCATTATCTTTAACACCTTTAATTTATTATCTTTTCTAGTTATTGTTTTGGCACCGCACTTTAAATGCTTCACAGATGAAGATTTCAAAATGTTGATAATTTTAAATATTATTGTTATTCTCACTCATAAAGGAATGTTGGGAACGAAAAATTTTATAATGCTTTGGCTTATTAAATAAAAATTCTTAAGTTTGAAAAAAAAAATATTTTTTCACAATTTTTATGGTTTTTATAGAACTTAAGGGACACTGGGAGTGAAATTTGAAAGTTCCACATTTCTTGATAGATTTTTCTGAAATTTTTACTGTGTATTTATATAAGAATAGGAGGTACACCAAATTTCATTAAAATTGGATAATTTGTTTATAATATATAAATTATTTTATGAATTTAATAGGCACATTTTCAAAATAGAGCTCGCGTCTATTGGCTTTTCAAAATTCATTTATATTGGCAGAACTGATACTCTAAAACATGGGTAACAATTGTATGAAGAGATATTTCAAAAACGTTTGCTGATTATGCTGTAGGTACATACTTTTTTAATGACAAAGAAAATTTAATCTTAAAAATTGTTGATTTTTTTCATACAAAAAATGGTTTTGGAATTCACGTTAAAGAGAACATCAATATTGAATCATAGTTTTGTTTAGCTGCTATTTATGAATACTTTTGGAAATTTTCATTGAATTTGAAGCAAAACTCAGGCGCGACCTTCTTTTGGAATGTGCAGAAATGCAGTTTTGAGAAAAACAGGCTTTTATATAGGAACATACTGTGTACATTAAGGGAAGAGCACTATTTGAAAGGGCCTTAATGACCACATGGGGTGGGGGATATGAAAAATGTTAGCTGATCCAAATGCACATGTGTTCAGGAACATTTTAGGTAAAAAAAATTTTCGACTTTTCGGCAATTTTGACCAAAATTTCACTCCCAGTGTCCCTTAATTCACAACTGGTAAATGACGTTGCAGAAGAATCACTCCCATTACTTTTTCTGCATTCTCAGTTTGTTGATTACAAGCAGTCCGAGTCCTTATCCGGAGCAGCAGGTTTCAAGGAAATGCAGCGCCCTCTCTACAAAACGTAGTGAACCACGCGGCAGCACATGAGCAATGTGCATACTCCGCCTTCAGTTTCCTGGCGTATTTTTCTCTATATGTTCACACACATTACTGTTCAAAATGCTGTTTGTTGTACTCTGATACAAGCAGAAGAAGTTAAGCATATGAAATTAACTTTCACTGGCAAACAAAATACTGAAAAACTTATCCTTAAACCTCATCAACATTAGCAAGTGAGACGCACTTTTCTGCGTTACATCCACTGCGCGCGCACATCGTTTGGCGTGAGTCAAGCACTACCAGCCGCTCTGTTTCAATGTTTGGCGTAATGCGCTAACAATACTAATTCATTGCACGTTCTTGTTGGAAACATACTCCTCAACAAGCACTACGCCAACTGGATTAGTGTATAGATAATAGAAAAGGTTAACTAAGGACTGGCAGTGTATGCAACACATCTATTGACGCTACGTCTCTGGTTTGAATACCTTAAGATTCACGCTGGAATATGCGTCAATGAACTATAAGGTGTATTTCGTAAAAATAACTCTTCACTCCAACTACCTCGTCCTTCTCTTAATTTCTGTGCAGGGAAACTGGAGAGATGGAAATGTGGCGCACTCCACTAAGTTAATTCGGTAATATTTTTATTTACAAAAAAATGGATTTAAGTCTGTAGAAACGATGAATGGAACAATGCTAATGAGGCTACCCTGTGCGCATCATTCTACACAAGAGAATGTTTTGGCTGTGTAGTAAAAACTTGCTTTGTTGTTATTGTTATTAATAGTCATAATCATTATCATTATTATTTAGTTTTACGTACTTTGGTAGATCAAGTCGGATGATGCATGAAATGGATGAAAAGATACTCAAATGAATTCTGAATCCATGAAGTTTAGGGTTACCCAACATTTATCTTTGTATAAGGAAACACCCCGGGGGAAAAAACGTATCCGGGTAGCTCAACCTAACCGAGATTCGAACTCGGGACCTCTTAAATTTAGACACGCCATCTCCATACCGCAGAGGCTAGGGCTTCCATCTTTTGACCCTAACAACGCACGACCGCACGCGCACGACCGCACGCGCGCGCGCACGCACACGCACACACTTCTCTTGTGTTACATTCACATGAGCTTTTCTATGCACTATCATTCATTTCACGGCAGCGGCAAGTACAGTTACACATTTAAATGGGTATTTAAAGCTCTTTAAATGGTCGTAGGGCAGAAGTGACAGCAGTTCTGGAAAGCCGAAGCATCAAATTGGCATCAAAATCCCAAAATGCATTTTTTCTTGATTTTCACCGATTCCTCGCTTTAAACAAATACTTGATGGCATACTAAACAGTTGGGTTGTTCACAAGGGAGAGAAAGGCAAAGGCTTTACTTAACAAGTAAATTCGATTGTAACAGCCCGTAAAACAAATAGCATTGATCCCAGGGTGTATTTTTAGAACAGCTGTATCGGAGGAGTGACGTGATTGCCGTTATTGCCTTCCTTTCGGGTCTGTAATCATGTTAGCAACTCTATTAGCTGCTCGTCTGCCTAATACGAAAGTCAGTTCAACGATTTACCTTTCTGCTACATCTTGCTTTAGCTCTTTGTTTTCTCGTACTACACAACACTGACTTTCTATTATATTACTATTGTTTAAGTTTAGCTCTACTACAAATTATTCACATAGAAACTTATCTTTTCTAGTTACTTCACAACAATCAACATAAACGTTTGCAGAAGTGCTTTCGTCACACCTTCCATTGAAGACGCAGTGGCAAGGATGAGGGTGAATCGATGGTTAAATCTTTAAAAAGCGTTGCTAAACCCTTTGCTGGGGTTTGCACAGAAAAACAGAAAGCGAAGTGACTTTATCATACGTTTCTGGACGTCAAAAGTATTTGAAAATTCAAACCTATAACGAATATCTGGGAAACGGTTAATGCTACAGAAGATAGAATTAAAATTACAAATTTTAAGGAAATCGTCGTATTCCTTGTATAATGTTCGTCGGCATTACCGTTTATTACTCACATACAATAATACAAGTTCCATCCTCCACAAGCTCTTCGCAGGAACTTCAACACATATACTTTAAAGAGTTCCCAGAGTGTTCCCGAGACTTCTGGCTGCCGGTTTATTTGGAAAAGTTTCGAGAAAAAGGCCAATTTGTAGAAAGATCCGTGCCATGTCATTCTCACCTATAAAAAGCTTACGGGACATCGAGAGAGGGCAGTTTTGAAACAAAAGGGAAGAGTAGTTCTTGTTTCCTGATGGAAGGGTGATCATTGAATGGGCCAGCTGTTAGTAGTGTGTGTGTGTGTGCGTGTGCGTGCGCGTGCGTGTTAGAGTCGACCTCGTGAGAGAACTGTATGTGACGACAGAGACAGTTTGTCGGAGTTAGTCTTGAAGTGAAGTAGTTTTACTGAGAGTTGGATGATTGTATCGCCAATAGTCATCAGTTTCTGAGACAGACAGATAGAACTGAAAGACAGAGTGTGTGTCAGGGTTACGAGAAGGCAGAACATATATGAGATCTAAGATCACGAAGAACTGTAGATTGAGTTAACGACGTAAAAGAGAACTGTATTTTGTGTTTCAATTTAAAAGAAAATAAACTACAGAAAAAAATAATTGGACTGTGTTGTCATTTTATCATACTGGTGTCAGAAGTAGAATTTGTCAACCGAGCGAGATGGCCCAAGCGGTAACGTCGTGGCCCGCATTCGGGAGGTCGCGGATTTGATCCTCGTGGCCGTGCACTCCGACATGGGTTTTTCCGTGGTTCGCCCATGTCACTTAGGCGAATGTTGGGGTGTTTCATTTAATACCACGGTTTCCTTGCCATCATTTCCCTTCATTCCATTTTCTTCTCATCTTTCAGGTGTACTTTCAGGCGTATAGAGTTGGCAGTGTCGGACAGATAGCGCGGATGATTGCGCATAACTGTCCTCGGCGCTAGGTGGCGTTTGGCCGGCCTTGTCCTCCGTCGAGGGGGGGGGGGGGACGTTCAGTGCGACACCGGAACCGCGGCGTGATGGCTGCTTGGCGGTGTCTGGCGCCGGGATGAAGAGATCTCAGTACTTGTTAGGGACTTCCGCGCGTCTCTATGGCCTGACTAGCTGCGGCCCTGTCTGGCACCTTCGGTTCCCTAATTTCATCCCTGCCTCCTGAGGGTGGAACAGATCTGTGTAGGTAGGAGTGAGTGAAGTGTTCCGTGAGTCTGTAACCTTCACCCCTTTAGTAGGATTTGTCAAATTGTCAACTCTCACAATACTCGGAATCAATAGATATGTACAATTTACGCTGCTTAGGCAAAATGCTGAAGGAAGTACGGCACGTAAGGCTCTCTAATGTTTTATTTAATGCGTAAATAAATTAAAAATTGGTAAAAAATATCCAGCAAATTCCATTTTCATTGTTCTAATTCTAAAAATAATAAAATGAAGTTAAAAACGAAGAAGCACAAAAGATCAAAGTAAGAGGAATATCCATAGCTTATTGAATTGGGCTGTATTTTAACCATGGCATCACCAAATTGAACGT
Organism: Tenodera sinensis; assembly: GCA_030765045.1. NCBI lineage: Eukaryota > Metazoa > Arthropoda > Insecta > Mantodea > Mantidae > Tenodera > Tenodera sinensis. The sequence continues at coordinate 32,255,518 of CM060966.1, read as the reverse complement.
CTCTGGCGATCTGCAGCTCGCCTTCGGCAGGTCCCAAATTCGATTCACTTTGGACCACTCACCTTAACCTACGATGTCCCCGTGGGTTTTCCATGCCAGTAAGCGAATACTGATCTGGATTATATACTATAATTTTATTCTTCCCCATTTCCTGTTATTTCCTCTTATTCCTCATTTTCATCTTCCAGGGTTGTAGGAGCTGACTCGCTGATGTGTGGTGAATACACTGGATGTGCTTTAAGGAGAGAACTGTTTGTTCCCGTTAGAGCTTTTCGTACAGATAGGGATGACCATGGAGGTATTGTCGTGGCGCTAACCAGGAAATGTTAGGGACCCCGTTGTGCTGCACTGTTGCCATCAAATCTGGCCACGCTTCTTACTCTTGCCTAATCTCTAAGGTCTGGAAGACACAATAGGCGTACCTTGGCCGCAGTGATGAAACTCTCATCCGCTCCTATAATCCTGATCCTATCCATGCTGTCTGTACTCAGAGACAACTGCTCCTTATCTCTTACAGATTAATCTTGGGTTAGATGACAAAAATTGTGCAAAGGTGTATGATTGTGTATTGTAGCGCGGTGCGCTCCGGCGGATGCGGACAGATGGCACAGATGCTTGTGTTCTGTAAACCCTCCTTCTCTGGGCCCTCCTGGAAGTTGCTGTCCAGACCGCAAGCGTCGCCTTGTCGCCCTATCACTGGATAGTGGACATACTTCGGTCGTGCGCCGGTTAACGATCTCTGTAACTGTTAGGAATTTCTGTGCGTCTCTGGGCTTCACTGGCTCCGTTCTCTGACAAGCCTGCGGTATTTACTTCGCCTCATCTCTTCCCTCTGGGGTCGGTGGTAGCCCACAGTAAATTTAAGTCAGGATCGTGGTGGGTCGAGGTGTCCCCCACTGTTATTACAATCACACACTACTATGTTGCTAAAGCAATTTCATAAAATCGTATTTTTTAGAAGAAGATAATTAGACAAACTTGAAAAGCAAACATTAACTAAATATAAATGTACATCGCAATTGATAGAGTCGTTTGCGAGATACAAGAAATATAGAAATAGATATAACTGTTTCATAAGCATCATAATTTTAGCCATAAGATGTCCATTGCTGAATAGATCCTCCCCCTAGACAACGACCTATTTTGAGGTTTTCGTCGAGCATTTTTTCAACCATGGAGTTCGTGCTAACGTCGACTCTTTATCTTCCAGGGCGTTAACACGTTTGCCAAGGTCCTTCATCTTTCCGCCGAGTTCTTCCATGGCTTCCTTAAACCCGGCCAGTTGACCGTTAATCTTCTCCGATAGCCTACCTTTATATCAGAAACTCCTGTTTTCATCTTTTCCACTCAGGAGTTTACATTTTTCAATTCGGCTTCCATTTTTGTTTCCACTTTTTCCATTTTTGTTTGAATGTTTCCCGGAGTTATATTTTCCAATTTGGTTATCATATTTGTTTCCATTTACTTTTTTAACTATTTCTTTGTTTTTTATTAAAACACCGGAACGACACTATGCAAAAGCACTGTAGAACGATAACAAATACTACAGGAAGAAAAGCTAATAGATGCCTAAAGCCGTGTGAATGTAATACACATTTCTATTTCAATTATATATAATTGTATGAACTGCTCGTCCAAGAGTGAGTAGAGAAAGAATGTGATTATGTTCAGTTAAAGAACACTGCGTAGAGCAAATCGTGTGAATGCAGTACGCTGCATTTCTATTCCAGACAAATAGGAAATTCTATGAATTGTATGTTGAAGGCCGGGTAGAGAAAACATGTGAATCTAATATGCTGCATTTATATTTTAATCACAGAAAATGGTATGAATTGTATTTTGAAGGGCGAGCAGAGAAGGGTATATGAATGTAACGTAAAAGAAGGCGAGTAGAGAAAACAATGTGAAAGTAATATAGCGTATAGTAAAATGGACACCATAAAAACATTCTTCATAAAAAATACATATACTATGTGCTGAATTTCGCGGTCATCGGTTAAACGGTTTTTAGGATTAACGATTACATATATACAAACATCCATTTTGCATATATAAATATTATTAGTTGTTATTAGAAGAATTAGTAGAGTAAGTAGTGTGAATGTCATCATTTCTAACTCAAACATAAAGAAAATTGTATTACTTATTTTAAAAGTGGAGACAGCGTGTGTGTGTGTGTGTGTGTGTGTGTGTGTGTGTGTGTGTGTGTGTGTGTGTGCGTGTGCGTGCGTGTGTGTGTGCGTGTGTGTGTGCGTGCGTGTGTGCGTTCGTGCGTGCGTGCGTGTGTAAAATTGTGGAGTTTTTTTCAGAAAAATGTTTATAGAAGACTGAGTAGAAAAAGAGATGTAAATGTATTATCTAAAAGCGAGTAGCGAAAACAGTGCAAATATAATACATAGTATTTTCATTTCAAACATGCAGAAAAATGTATGAGTTATTTTAAGAAGAGGGAATAAAAAGTGTTGCGCAAACTCACGTTTTTTCTAAGGAAAGTTGTTCGTGGAACAGTGAGTAGAGAAAGAGATGTCAATGTGTTACCCAAAAGTGAGTACAGAAAACACTGTGAATGTAATACGAGGCATTTGTGTTTCAAACATAGAGAACATTGCATAAATTATTTGTAGAAGAAGGATTAAAAAAACCTGTTTTTTGAATGAAATCGCTTTTCTTTTTCCAGGAAAGACACCTATATCGGTAACCTTAAAAGGCAAAACCCTATCTGAATACAAAATTTGATACAAATCGTTAGAGCCGTTTCTGAGATCTGTGAAACATACACAGGGAAGAAGGGAACGCTTTACATTCCTTCTAATATGGGCTTCATAGAAGCATTACAAGCAAAAAGGTCGAGTGGCATTTTCCTCCTTCTTCAGCCGATTTCCAAAAAATAAATAGCTTTTGTTCCAAACTGGCTGCGTAATTCTACAATAATGTGGAATGTACCAAGATAATAGTTTTGTACTTGTAAGATGCGTAGAGTGACTTATTTCTGACATAGTATCGACAGTAATTATGGGACATCACACAGGGTTTCGAAATAATTAATCACTTAAAAGAATTAAGCGAGTAGCTTTTTCAGACGTGAAGTAACTCGGCAACGTTGCGTTGAGGTTGGTCAGGGAATTGAACCGGCTTCTGGGTGTAAACAGGTCGGTCGCTTGCAGGGTGGTGTAATGTTTTGGCAGATAACGAATCTGATTGCCCTATACTCGTAGACTAAACATGGAAGGACACGTCGTGGTATTTGTTTACCTCCACGAGACACCACTCTGCGAGGTTTGCTTATGTACTTGCCTACTGAAAGTGATATGCACACAATCTGCAGCGTTGCCAGCTTGTTTTCGCCAAAACTAAAATATCTCCGTAGGAAAATGTCTGAAACAAAAACGTATGATATACAACGTGTTCCAAATACCGAGAGCTAACACTGCTTTAAATTAATGTAATGACTTCCCTTCCAACGTGTCTATTTATGTACAAGAATTGCTCGTTTAAAGATACAAGATATTCATTCATTTATGGAGCTAAAGAATCTTTTAAAACGTAACTAGTAGTTCATGCAGCTGATTTAATGTTAGCATTTATACAAAAAGCAGTCGTTCACAGAGTCCAAGAAAATTTAGATCGTTCAGCAACGCAATATAGACCTCTTCTTTCATTGGTATGCACGCTCTTGCAAACAAGTAGTCACATTCCTTCATTATTACTTCTACGGTCTTTAGATTTCTGTCCTGCAGAGTTATAGTCTTTAACTAAGGAGCCCGAGTTTGTGCCTCATGCTGCGGAACTACAACAATCAAATAGACATTGCATACCGATTAAGAGCAATTTATTTCTCCCAGAAACCAAAACGCAATGTTAACTTAAAGGTATGTCTTCTATTTCGTTTCTCACTCAAATAGTAGAAATATTATATAAATGTTTGGCATTTTAACTGAAACTTGAAATTTTACTTTCTCTACTGTGGATAGGAAGAAGGGAAACTATTGTATTCGACCCAAAATTTCAATGTCAGGATTTCAGCGTAAATATTCTTTGAGGCCCCCTAAATTAAAAAAGGCATTTTTAGTAAAAGGTCCGTGTGTGTGTGTGTGTGTGTGTGTGTGTGTGTGTGTGTGTGTGTGTGATTGTGTGTGTGTGTGTGCGTGCGTGGGTGTGTGTGTGTGTGTGTGTGTGTGTGTGTGTGTGTGTGTGTGTGTGTGTGTGTGTGTGTGTGTGTGTGTGTGTGTGTGTGTGTGTGTGTGTGTGAATACCATTAACTCGGAAACGAAAAGTCGGTTCAAAACCAATGTTGGTATTTAAGTTTAATATCTTTCAAGGATGCGACACGAAGATTTTGAGATAAATCCCTCCATCCTAAACTAAGCTTTACACGGAAAATTTTTCAAAAATGTTGCTTTTCTCAAAACTGGCTCCAACGATTTTGTTTAAAATGTCATATGTTTAATATATTTTTATTGCAAGTGAAATACATATTTTGAATTTTCTGACTATAGCCCATGGAGTCCAGTTTACTCTTGATGACTTTTGCATGACTGGTAAACCTTAAGAGATAGAGGAAGTTTCACTGAACAAAAAATGTAGATCTCGTTAAAACACAGGATTAATTTCACATTTATTTTCTTTGTGGAGTTCGGCATTTCCGAGATATTGCTTGTTACTACTCCAAAGTTTCAAATTCTTGTACATTTAATTGGAATATAATTATTTATTTATTTATTTATTTATTTATTTATTTATTTATTTATTTATTTATTTATTTATTTATTTATTTATTTATTTTCGTTTCTCCTTTTACCTTTTTTTTTTTCAATGCATGCACTTGTTACAACAATGGATACACTTGAATGCGGGTTTCCCAAGATACATCTATGAAATTTTTTATTACATTATCTTAGGAAGTCATAATTTCTTTAATTTTATCTCGATTAACATTAAGTAGATAGTGGAATAGGCTACGTAAGAATAGTTTCCACAAGAGTATAGAAAGTGTTGTGAGTGCAACACATCAGATTTTTTATTAATGTAATTGGAATTTTCAGAGTTCACAGAATTATGAGGAAACTTTTTCAGCTTCTTTAAGCTGTTTCTAAATTGTATGGCCTTTAGTGAAATAAACAATTTAGGGAAACATTCGAATAAGGAAATTAACTGAATGATACATCGTATAACATAATCAATCAACCCCGCCCTCCACCCGTGTCACGTGATCGGCTTGCTGCAATGTCACAAAGTCTCGCTGGACCCATTCTGAAATAAATCGCTTACGATGTGAAAGAATATGTCAGAACGCCTGTCAAACCCTTTTACGACGGTATAAAGCTGAAGAAACGACCCTTTTAAGCCATGTAGTCACCGGTGAGAAATGTTGGGTCTACTGAATGACCTAGTGAGAAACGGTGATATTTTCCCTCTGCATCTCCAAGTTCTTAACGATTCGGCTGACCGACAAATGGATCCTTATGCTGCTTGGGCAGGAAGGCCAATGAACAAAACTATTTGCATTGATGAAGAATGACGAAAAATTAATTGCATATTAGAATAATTAGTAATACTTTTTAATAAAATTAGTAGTTTAGGTAAAATTCTAGAAGAATGCAAAACCGCTATTATAACACCAATACACAAGAAGCGAAATAAATCACATTGTCTTAATTACAAAGGAATAACAGGGACAGGAACGTTTAATAGCATTAATAGACACACATTAACATTTTCATAGAATCGGAATACGAAGACTTGGAAATGGAAAATTCCATAATTCGTGCACATAATGTAAAAGGATACATTTTAAACCCCTATGACAAAACATGCAAATGCATGACCTGCCTAGCCCTACTGAAAGTGCTTTGCGAGACAACAGACGATGTTGTACAGTTGAAAATGTGTGCAAAGTGTTCGTTGTGAACTGCAATTTAGCAGTTAATACTAGCATCGGGACCACTTCTGCTTCAACCTCTAAGGAATAAGGTAACTTTATTTATTATGTATACTAACTCGTCTTGTCTACTGCAAAGGGACATTGTTTTAACTACATAGTGCACATTTGTTCGCATATTTTCAAGTTTTTAAGAGCATGTTTCACTGATTTTACAGCATGAACTTCCTAGCCCTAGAAATCAGGATTCACAGCAGGAAGAACATGTGCAGATATGTCCTGGTTAACACAGTTAATAGTTAAAAGAAAGTCACGACCAGAGAACTACACTTATTATTTGTAGGTTTAATAAAAGCATATGATAACGTCTTGTTGCAAAAGTTATGTCAGAGTATGGGAATACAAATTCAAAACACATTCATTTATTCATTACATTTCGCAGATGATCAGAACGATATAGAATACATGACAAGAAAATTAAAGGAAGAATATCAAAAATGGGGTTTGTAAATAAATATCAATAAAACAAATTACCTATGGAGAGGAAGTAGTACCCTTGAAATTTGGAGATGGTCAAGAAAGTTTACGCTGTTTAGAAAGCACATATTTGGCAACTACGCAACGAAGATAACTACGCAACCCAAACCAACAAAGCTATCCTTAAATTCGTTTTGGTGAGTAAAAATATAACAAAGAATATACAATTACAGATTTACAGAACTATTCTGCAAAGTATCCTCGTATATGAAAGAGAAGTTTGGCAAATCAACAAAATGTTAGCTACTGGAATGGACGTATTGAAAATATCAGTTAGAAAATTACGATTAGAAAAGGTTTGAAATGAAAATTGTGAAAGAAGTTATGGGAGTTAAAGATCTAGATATTTTGGAAGTATTGAATAAAAAAGATTATGTTGGTATGAAAACGTTAAAAGAATGCCAAATAACAGGTGGAATGGGTGCCATCACAAAGAAGAAAGATCTGGCTGGAAGGAGCTATTACAGCAATGAAATCTAGAGATTTGGACGAAAAAATGTGGGAGGATAGAGAAGAGTGGCGACTGGGTAACAGCTGTTATTGACAACGGAAGATTGGTACGATGAGCTGTAGGGAGCGTTAAGATATCACTTAAATGATTGAACGTGTAATTCGCTATCAATCAGAGCAATTTGTTTACATTTAATTACAATACACACACTAAGAGTGATGAAGCAGAAAGTGAAATGAGGTAGATATAATAAATTACTACTAGCTGCCAACAAAAGTTAAGATCAAAGGATAATATATCTAAAGTAAGAACTCTATATACAGACTAAGAAAGAGGATATATAGCGAGAAGGTAATTGAAGTACTAATTTAAAAAGGGAATTTTGGAAGAAGTTACAAGTAATGCTGTGGACCAGTAACGAATAGGACACTACTGGGTTCCAGTAGGAAACTAGTTACATTTGTTAAAAGTTAAGTAATTTAGCATTTATATATCGCCGTGGACCATATTCCTGGTGCAGTTTAGAAAAGTCAGGACGTGTAATCGCAGGTTTGATTATATTAACAAAACTCGATATATTGCACTCACATGACTTCCTCTACGTACCCCTTTACCCCTTTATGCCCGCCTCGGTAGCGTGATGATTAGATGTCTGCCTTACGTCCAAGAGGTCGCGAGTTCGAATCTCACTTAGGTAAGTTATACGGGTAAGTTTTGATATATATATTTTTTTTTCCCGAGGTTTTCCCTTATCCTGAGAAGACGAATGTCGGGTAACTTAAAGCTCCATGGAGCTCGAAGCTCGGGCCCATTTGAGCATTATTTCACCCATTTCATTCATTCATGACATTACGTTGGAGGACGTTAATTTTAAAAGAAAAAAGCACCCCCTTACACAGATTCTTACAAAAGTACCTGTACCTACTACTGTTAATCGAGATAAGCTTCAATACATTCTAAACATTGCAGATATTAGAAGAATACAGCAAAATAAAGTAGCCGTGGTCGCTTGAGCATATACTTTTAACGGTACGCCGGGCTGAGTCGCGGGATCTGAAGGAAGGAAGGAAGGGAGGGAGGAAGAAGGAAGGAAAGGAAGATAGAAAGAAAGTAAGGAAAAAAGGAAAGAGGGAAAGAAAGAAAGAAAGAAAGAAGGAAGGAAGGAAAGAAAGATAGAAAGAAAGAAAGAAAGAAAGAAAGAAAGAAAGAAAGAAAGAAAGAAAGAAAGAAAGAAAGAAAGAAAGAAAGAAAGAAAGAAAGAAAGAAAGAAAGAAAGAAAGAGAGAAAGAGAGAAAGAAAGAAAGAAAGAAAGAAAGAAAGAAAGAAAGAAAGAGAGAAAGAAAGAAAGAAAGAAAGAAAGAAAGAAAGAAAGAGAGAGAAGAAAGAAAGAAAGAAAGAAAGAAAGAAAGAAAGAAAGAAAGAAAGAAAGAAAGAAAGAAAAATTTGCAGTTGAAAAAAACTGGTACTGCATTCACATGCCTTCTTTACTCACTCTTCTACAAAGTATTCTCACGAAAACATTAACTTTCAACTCACATTTACACATTTTGTGTACGATATAGTAGGTAAAGAGCCAGAGTTTTAAAAAAGGAGCCCCATTGTGATGATGTTGAAATACCAAGCTCTTTGCATGACCGCCAAGGGAAAAAATAAATAAAAAATAAAATAAAATAATCCCAGTTGAGAAAAAATTCGACATTTTCAAAACTGAAACAAATCATAAAAAATCGTACTACAACCATTTGGAGAAAATAAAAAACAACAAAGGTTTTTATACATAAATAGTACTTTAGGGCGGTGGAATTTTTTTTTGAAAATATTGGTGTTTCTGCTTATGCGTTCACACACCACATAAACGTGTGCGCACTTCTTTCTAAACATCCTTTTATTATTCATGGTGCCTCAAAACATGTATTTCTGTTGAAGTCTTTTTGGATATAGCAGAACACTTTTTTTCACTTACTGCAAGCAAGCAAGCAAGCAGTACAAAAAGTAAAGATGCTACTACATTATGTGGTGCTGCAAAGCTGCAAATTACTATAGTAGGCACCGAAATGACAGCACTTCGAGAAGAGCACACTGTTTTGTTGACGATGCATAATGTCATGAACGCTAGAGATAGGAGCGCGTCAAACCTCCGAGATACAAAGTGCCACTACTTTCTCGCAATCCTCGTACAAACATATACGATATTTAAATGAATGTACAATAAGCAGGGTGGTCTGTTTCGAAAGACAATACAAATAACACGTAATATGATAATCATTTATATGCATTTAAGAAGAATGAGAATTTTCACCAGATTAGACAACAGCGTGGCAACCCTTGGTGCATGGTACAATTTCTACCCAAGGCTCAGTCCTCGTATGTGTGATCTAGCACTTCAGAAGCAACTCTTTGGAAGTTTTGAAAGCCTTTCCAGTGAGATCATGAATATTCCTCATACGTGCCAGTGAAGGAATTTGGGTGGTTGAGGTATTGTGGGGAATGTGGAGGTTGTATTGCAGATCTAGCTTCAGACAGCATTTCTTTCCGAATGTCTCACTCAATCACTGACACTCTTGCCCAGGGAGGTAGTGCACCATCATGTTGGTTCAGAATATCCACGTTATGCTATTATACACGTGGTGCATAGAGTACACATTTAATTCAGAATTTTGTTTATTTTTAGCTGCCGCTAACTTAGATTATTTCTTAAGCATATCAATGACGATGCATTGGAATGTATTTACAAGTTACAAAAATATTTTGTTTCATGTTGTATCTCCTCAAGCGGATGCTGCTGTAATAATGGTTTGTGAATTTTATGTCGTAAATATTCTTCCGCATGCTATTTCCAGAAAACGATGTTAAATAAGCTCCTACCTCTTAGGTATTTTCTTGAAGTTGCAAAACATTAATGGAGAATTACAAGTCTCTGGAGACGGTAGCAAAAATTGAATCATCAAACAAGACAAAGGCGCGTCCTTTCTTTTCCGTTTCACGCCTTCTTGTAGCTTTTGCTTGTTTCTCTCAGAATTAGCGCCTACGCAGTCCAGTAAACCAGAATCGCTCCGTGATTAAAGCTGAGTTTTCAGTTGTTTAAAAAGAAGCACTTCGCAACGCTTCCATTGTGTTAAGAATGCTCTCTCACTATTCGGACCTGTCTCTTGTACCCACCTGTCTTTTTAATTAGTGTTTTGTGCGGAGCTCGCCAGTTTGCTCAACGTAATGACGAACGTCAGAGCAAGCAAGTGCACATTAAGCAGAAAGCTGTCTGTGTGCTGCCACACTCCCAAACAAAAAGCGAGCAAGCGTTGGATCATATGAAATGAATCCGGAGACATTATAGTAGCTTTCTATTTATTTTATTACAAGCAACCATTGCGGATATACAATTTCCTTTTACTTTTATTTTATGGGAACAATAACAGTAACACAATTTCGGCGTGGACATGTCCACTTAAATGTTGGTTTTAAAAAAAGAGCAGAAAGAAAACCAACAAATGCCATGCTTCCTTGCTTCAGATTTTATGTATCAGCAATGCGCCAAAACCGCTCAGTGTACAGCCTTTCACAAAACATATGCTAGCCTTTGACCGATCAAATGTGCTCAGAAATTCCAAGCCACAAAACGTACCATGATAGGCAAAAACTAACGAGGTGGTTGTACGGAAACATGATTCTCGCATTCAGGAGGTCGCGGGTTCGGTTCCCGACGACCTCCACTCTAATCTTGGGATTTTCAAAGAACTTTTTCTGAACTCTCCACTTTCAATCTCCATCTTTTATCTGTGCGAATCATTTTGAAAGCAGAAGTTATTTCTACCGAAATGAATTTGAAAGGAGCAAAGTATAGGTATAGTAGAAATATCAATAGGTCGTCTCCTTAGCGCGGTACCAAGCAGGAGACCCGGGTTCGATTCGCGGTACCGGCGTGTAGGTTTTCTCCAGCTTAGATAGAGACCGGGCCCGGGGTGCACTCAGCCTCGTTTGGTCCCTGAGGGACCAACTGAGGAGCTACTTGATTAAAGAAGTAGCGGCTCCCAGTCGCGAAAACCGCGTAACCGGCCAGGAGGGCTTGGGCGCTGACCACTACTACACCCCACTCATGACGCCTGTAGTGGGCAGAGGTGAGAGTCGCAGCGGGCGGGCGGTAGTGCTTGACTTGATAAGGGCTGTTACGCTGGGGCTAAGCTTTTTGTGTAAATATCAATAGTTAATGGAAAATTTACATTTCCTTCCAATGTTGATAAGTTTCCCCCCAGTGAAAATTCTATATCCTTGTTTATTACACTGTTCCACTTTCAATTTTTTCCCCAATTTCATGCACCACATATCTTCCTTGACCATCCTTTACCCGTGCTATTTTCCTACAAAGATGTTGCAATTGAGGCCTCTTGTTGCAAAATTCGTATTTGCCAGTTTAAAAAGTGTTAGCAGCACCGTCATATTCTTTGTTTAGTCTGTGACACAGCTTCTTTTGTAAGCCCCCATAATCAAATGCAAACCAGAGGCATTGAGAAGAACTTCACATCTTATATAAGCAACAACGATAAATCAAGATATGAATAGAAAAATTGTGATACTTAATGCAGAGTGATTTATGAAGAACTAACAAATTTTTTTCTTTAATTATTCTGATCGAAATTCACTCATGTCCCAATTTTACCACCAATTTAAGTAGAAAGCTCTGGAGTTTCGATTGCCTGTCACTAGATCCGCAGCTGTTAATTTTTTATTCGTAATTGTTAGTTCTATTGTCAGCAACTGTTTTTGATATTTTGTTCTGGTTAGCGTGAAAACGGAGTACGCATTAAATGAACGACTCTTCCTTGTAAAGCAATACTGAACTACAAATTCAATTACAACTACTCAAAGTGCATACCAGAGAGAATTTGGTTTTGGAATCCTCCCCAAAGAAACATAACACTGGGACTGGTAAACAAGTTGGAAACAACTGGATCTTTCGTGAATGAAAACGGGAAACATCGTTCATCTAGGCTTCCCATGGTGGTTATAAGAGCACGACTGGTGCTGTTACCCAAAAGTTCATTAAGACGTTTGTCGCAGGATACAGGATACAACTACTCAGTGTGTCAGAGAGCTGCAAAAAGTGCAGGTCTAAAGCCCTATAGGATTACGGTTGTCCATCAGTTACAGGACCCATATAACATGGACGACTGAATTACTGTCGTTGGTTTCAGACGTTTATTGTGCAAAATCCTGCCATATTGTTCATCATATAGTTCACAGATGAAACATGGTTCTGTTTATTCGACTATGTGAACTCAAATAACTCACGCTACTGGGCCAGCGAAAATCCACATGTTATTCATGAACCACCTATGCACCCGGTAAATTGGAGTTTGAAGCGCAATATACGCACAGAGAATAGTGGGACTATTTTTTTAAAATGTGAAAACTGCAGAGTACCGACGGATTTTCATGGGTTTTTTTGAGCAGCTAGACGATGCAGAGCTGAGCCAAGGATATTTTCAGCAGGACGGCGCTACATAATATACATCAAATGAATCAATGGCACTGATTGCAAGTTTCCTTGACGACAGGATAATTTCCAGGAACACGTGGCCACCGAGATCTCCAGATTTGATATCGCCGGACTTATTTGTACGGGATTACTTAAAATATAGGGTTCATACCACACGTCCCCAGACATTGGACGATCTGAAGTACAACATTCCATAGGAGATTCAAGCTATTGACAACAGGGTCCTCCAAAGAGTGGTCAGTAAGATGGAACAATGTGTTGAGTTGTGCCTTATGCAGGACGGAGGACATTTTCTACGTTTGCTGTACAGGTAAATAATCTCCCAACATACCTCTACATTTCAGGTATAATAAGTTATCGCTAGCATATTTCGTTTTGAAACAATTAAAGAAATAAATGTATCAGTACTTCATAAATCACCCGGTATAAATATCTAATTGTGGAATACCATCAAAAAGTAATAATAGTGACTCAAAGAGACAAATTCATTATAGATCTCAGCAGGGTTGCCAACCCGTACGATAATTATGGGGGCATACGATAATTTTACTGTTTGTACATATGGTTGCCAACCCGTACGATAATTATGGGGGTGTACGATAATTTCGATACCGGCGAAATATCATTTTCACTGGTTTGTCACACTATAGAAATAAAATTAATTACAAGTACCAACACCACTTTTGCCCTCATGGCCTGTCTCCATCCCTCTAAGGCAACCATTTCATATCCTACTAATCCTTCTACTCTTTATCCCCTTGTTGCCAGTGTGCGAAGATCTGGTAATCTCAATGAAGAAGGAACTGTTCAGAAAATTGATTATCAATAAAGAAACCTCGGAGTAAGTGATATTCCATGTGAAATAAAGAACATGCCTGAACCTGGGAGTTTCTGGAGTGCTGTTAAACATGTGTCGCCTTGGTGGAAATACTGATTTCAAAGAACTGGCGGAGTTTGTATTGGTCTCGTTGCCCCACGAGAAGATGTTAAGGTTTATCTCAACAACAAATTTGTATAATGCTGCAACGATTGAGGAAGATGATGAACTTTCAGATGAATAGTGCTAGAAACACAAGTACTAAAGTTGTAATACTGGTTGAGGTCATCAATATTGTAAGTGGATGCCGTAAACATCAATACTATTACATTCTCATAAGTGTTACACTGATATTTGTATTGTTGTAGCATTTGGTTTAAGATGTACGATAATTTTGACTCCAAATCTATAATTTTGGGTGGCCGGTACGATAATTTTTCTTCCAAATGTTGGCAACCCTGGATCTCAGACCTATCCATTACCACGACCATTGTAGACCAAATAGTCTTATAGCTAAACCCACCACAGCTAGGTTGAGTCATTTCAGGAAATCTCTACGAAATTACTTCAAGTTGCGCTTCCATGTGCGATCATATAAGCAGAAAGAGAACAAAGGTAATATTTCATTCATATATAAAATCAATACTCTAAACCGGCTACAAAAGTCGCCTCAAAATGTGGGTAGATCAACAGTGCCAGAAAAATATTTATTCTTACAAAAACTCATACTCTAAACCGGCTACAAATGTCGCTTCAAGGTGTGGCTACACACTAATCTACCAAGAAATATTGCGCGTATATGTACACAGAGTTGTCACGGAAAACATGAAGTAAATGAATTTAGAAGGTATTTGTGGAGAAAAGCCAGTATGAGGCTTGAGTCTCCGGAAAGCAACAGGGAACACAATGAGCCTCAAGGAGCAGAGGAAGAGTGGCTAAGAAGAAACAACGTGGAAATAGTAGCAGAAAGGAATGCGAAAACGGCATTGTGTAGGGAAACGTAAGGCACAAAAAAAGGACGGAAGGAAATTTGCACAAGAACGCGGATATGTCTGCGCCTGGGATACAGGCGCCATAACAGGATTTTAATTTAGCTGCAAGGAATTCCGGTGCCACGCGGTGAGAAACCACAGTTGCGCTCGCTGCCCCTGCACGGTAATCCATTCCCTGTCGAGCGAATGGAACCACAGAAATTAGTATTCAAACAATGCGGTCGCATCCATGACCGTAGCTGCCATTTTTACCTATAGATATAGTTAGGACTGAATTGGGCAGCCGAGAGAGAGAGAGAGCGAGCTCGAGGGTCATTCGTATTGTATTCCACTCGAAAATTCCATCGGGATGAAAAACGTTGGCAAATTAAAGCGCTAATTCCTGCCCCAGTGTTCCAATTCTTCGCTACCAATCATCTTTAAAAAGACCGTAGATTAAACAATTATCGTTAGCAAATTACACATTAAAATCCATTTGCAATAGGAAAACGTCACTTTTGGGCAAGCATTCGTAGCTCACATCCGGAAACAAAAGAGAGGCGAACTAATATCTTTACTCCACTCCAATGCCCTATTTTTATTACAAGTGCAACGTTATAGCGTAGTGTTGATACTCCAGAGCCTGGACACTGCCGAATCTCCCAGAACAGAACATGTACCGTCTCTTGACAAGACAGAGGAGCAGTAGCTACATTCTTTTTCAAAAAGAAAAGACAAAAGAGACTGATTTTATAAATATTATTTAAGTCTCCACTAATATTAGAAAGAAAGAAACTTTGTAAACCTATGATGTAGGGTAACTTGGAAAACAACCCAGCCAATATGGTTAACTGCTTCACCATATTCTTTCAGACGAACATAGGACATAAAACATTTGATTTCAATTTATAAATTTACTAGCTGAAATACCCGGCGTTGACCGTGGCTTGACGATTTTATCCCTACAACTTTTAGAATTATGTTCAATACGATAAAGAACCCAAAATAAACAAAATAAAAACACTGTGAAAACACTATACAAAAGCACTGTTGAACAAGCTCAAATAACTCAGGAAGAAAAGCACGCAGAGAAAGCGTATGAATGTAAGACGTTGTCTATTGTATACCAGGTGAGTCAGTCGCCCCTTATTTATTGGAAGGCCACCCATTAAACGCCATGTGCACTTTAGTTTTGTTTTGCGCTTACTAAAACGTATTGCTTGACGCTCTTAGCGAGACGAATGCGCAAAATTTAGAGGAATATCGGTTTATGGGACAGAACGTACTCACTAAAGTACACTTCAAAAACATGTACCTCGTAAACTAAGAGCGAATTCCGCGTTTCCAGCCGATTTTACAAACTTTTTATTAGAGTATACCTAGCAACGCAATTCAGTAAACGCCTCTGATAAAATGGACTTATCACATGAGTACACCGACATCAACTAAAAATAAAATGGCGGATTCTTGTACCTAGAGCCTGGGTTACTTGCAAGAAATTAGCGTATGCGCCTCACCAACTGTGAGTTATTACATTCCTTTTAATATGTGCTTCATGGAAGTACTACAAATAAAATAGTCGAATACCATTTTATTCTTTGATCAGCCGATTTCGAAAAAATATATAGCTTTTCATCCAAACCAAATGTGTAATTCGTTACTTGTAAGATGCGTAGAATAACTTATTTCTGACATAGCCTCGTAGTAATTATGGGACATCACACAGGGTTTCGAAATAATTAATCACTTAAAAGACGTGAAGAAATACTCCGAGCGGCTCTTTCAGACGTGAAGTATGTCGACAACGTTGCGTTGACCTTGGTAAGGGAATTGACCTGGTTTGTGCATGTAAACAGGTCGGGCGCTTTCGCTTTCGTGTAATGCTTTGGTAGCTAACAATTCTGATTGGCTTACACTCGCACAGTAAACATGGACAAGGGCAAGGCACGGTATGTGCTTACGTTATCTGTTAGGAATCTTGTCTATATACTGAGCTAGGGAAAGTGCCACCCACACAGTCTGCAATGTTGCCAGCTTGTTTTCGACAAAATTGAAATATCTCCGCAGGAAATGGTCAGACAAAACGTAAGATACAAAATGTGTTCCAAATACCGAGATCTACCACTGGTTAAAATTAATGTAATGATTTCCCTTCCACCCGATATATAAGGATAAAAGGGATTTAAAAGCTGATGCACACGCATACTAACACTGGGGTTATAACGGAACATACTTCGAAGAAGGCTTTGAGTATTTATTGAGATTGCCTTGGATTAGAACAGCAGTGCTAATGAACGCGACACCAAGTTTAACCCATTCGCCTGTTTTGTTCCTCAGTTTGCCTACCGTCCAAGGAGCTTCTATACTCTTAGCACTGTGTCGCCGCGAAGTCCGACCACCCGTAAACAGCGTGAAGGAGCGGAAAATGGGAAAATGACTCTGCAGGTCACAAATTGGCATCCCTGGAGTAGAAAATAGTTGTTTGTTAGTCCACAGAAAATTCATGTAAAATATGGCATATACTGCAGATATTTGATTCCGAACATATAACAGCACGTATTTTTAATTTTGTTATGAATTATGCATTTTTGTAACCGACAGTCATTTGGAATAACCTGTATTTCCCTATTCCAATTGTACCTATGCATAGCGAAATATGTAATAAAATCATTTCTATAAGTGCTTACCAGAATTAACATGAAATAGGTAGAAGAATGGGGTTTAGTAAGAATAGTTTGTTCAAGAATGGGTAAAAAAAAAGTCAAGTGAATATAACAAATGAGATTTTCTTTGATATTACTACTAAGGATGTATTTTGTTTTGGACCGTTCACAGTGTTATACAGTTTGTTTATTTATCAGTTCTAATAAGGGCAGCGGATTGAAAACAAAAGCAAAGCTCGCAGTGAGGAATGCTGCTCTTAGGAGTTTGGATTCAAATTGTTTACCAAAAGGTTCAAGTTTTATATAGTATATATTTTATATGTATTTTATATATTATATATAATAAAAGAGTACTTTGTTGAAACTTTTCTTCAGATTAACACTTTGATAATCAAGTGATGCAGCATTGTTGCTGTTATTTCAATTTACATTTTATTTTACCCCATTTTGTAGCTTCCTGAAAATAACTTACTATGCTTTGTGCATTTTTAAAACTCTGGCAATTTTTTTAGACAATTCTCTGATATGCGTATATGAAGGAAAGATGAATTGGAATTGTAGGACTTACAAAGACGTGCGCTAGCTGCGAAACTTCGGCAATTACTGCCTTAGGGAGAGATTATGCAGCCAAAATTCATGACCCAATTACCTGAGAAATTAATTAACACATCACACTGAGCGTTTAAAGGATGTAGATGCATGCCTTCTAACTCCAGTAATCCACTTTTATCCAATAATTTTCTTTGTTAATGATATGTATGGGTGAAGTTTCATGAAAATTTACTTAAAAATAACTTTTTTAATATTAATTCTGTAAAATGAGACATTCATGAATACGACAAAGGCATAATTTGTATCTGGATGACATTTAAATGCCCTTCTGCATGTTACTGGATTTTAACGTTTGCTATGCATTCAAATATTTTATTGTTTTCCCACTATTGAAGTTTAGAGCATTTTTCTTCCTGTAAAATGTTCCTTGGGGAGCAGGTGTATTGTAATAATGAAATTCACTACGCATGTTCAAAGAAAAATTGCCCCAGATTTTGTCGCAAGCGTCTAAACATATAATTTTAATTTTCAAACATAAAAATTAAATTATTAGGCAAAAAAAACGTATAATTGTACGTTAAAAAAATTGTGTTGCACTCATATGACTTTCTCTACCCTTGTACTAACCATTCTTACAAACTCTTATTCCTACATCTTCATGTTAGTTGATATTTACAGAAATTATCTTATTGCTTATTTCCTTGCAGGTACCAGGGAAATATGGGAATACAGTACACTTTGGGCAATAGTCAAATCTGTTAGAGCTTTCAAATTTCGTTCTCTTTGCACTGCTAACATATACAGAATGAATAACGATGTTCCATTTGACAGAAGTATAAGTTTTCCATAACTTACACAAATAACAAGGAATATCTCCGAAAGGGTTCACTCTACAAGAAAATTTATTTAGACATAAAGTGTGTTCTTTCAGCAAGATCTACATTTTTTGTACAGAAAGATTTGATCTATCTCTTACGGCTTACCAGTTATGCAAAAGTCATCAAAAATAAACAGGACCGCATGGGCTATATACATATACATTTCATTTGTTATAAAAATATCTCAAACGCATGGCATTTTAATCAAAATCGTTACAGCTATTTCCAAGAAAATCAAAATTTTCTAAACATTTTCCATGTAGAGGGTAGTTTAGGGTGGAGCAATCTTCTTCAAAATCTTTGTGTCGCATCCTTGAAAGGCATTAAATTTAAATACCAACTTTGGTTTATAACCTACTTTTCGTTTTTGAGTTATGCTCTCCACAGACTGAGACACACCCACACACGGATCTTTTTCTAAAATACATCTTTTTTGATTCAGGGGGCCTCAAAACATATATTTCTGGTGAAATCTTGACATAGAATTTTTGGGTGGAATACAATACTTACTCTACTTCACTAAACCTAGTAGAGAAAGTAAAAATATTGAAGCTTAACCTGAAGTAGAAATCTAGGGAAATTTTTAAACAGGTTATTTTGTACCTAGAGTTCAAATATTAGAAAAGTATTTTGTCGTACGGGGTTTTTCTGACGTCACAAATAATAAACTAATTTGATCATAATTTCTAAACTACTATAGCAAAATGGAGATTTGCATTACATTACATTACATTATGGTATAATTTTTTTTTTAAAAAAAGCTAGTATTCTTGGTTCAGTATTTCATATTTTCAGTTATACATATCCTTAACTACATCATGCTGTAATAAGAGTCCATGAGCAACTATTCTTCACAAAATAACTAATCATCACTGCAATAAATAAAGAACTGCACCTAAGAGGTTGCTTTTATCACGATAAATTTTAATTTAGCTATGTTAAAGTTGTTCTGAGAAAACGGACCATTCATACCAGAAAATGTCATTTTCAGAGAAAATATTGTTGAAAGCAAAAAGGGAGAATACAAACCCTCATATATCTGCACGCAGAAGCTACCATACTTAAAAGTAGAACCAATTTTTTTCTAAATGAGCTAAATAGTACCACTCTAATGTGTGTAATTTATGATTGTTTTCTCTGAAGTGGTAAAGAAATCACTGAACAAAATGACAGATGCAGTATTATGAGCACATTACCCTACTTCCCCTCCCTTCGAGACCACGAAGTCGAAAAGCGGGGAAAACAAAGCGAAAACCGGTTCTAGTTAAAGCGTGCTACTGTAACTATGGAGGGGGCATTCCTCTCTTCACAACTGCGGAGTAACGTTCGTCGGCTCTGCCCTATCTAGTTCATGATAATCGAGATAAACATTTGTGGAAATTATCTTAATGCTAATATTCATTTAGGTAATTTTCATTCGGTAGGCTTTAAGCGATAGTCAAATGTTCTTAAAGTGGTCGCTACGTGATGACTCTGAAATTCCGTTCTCTTTGCATGGCCAAGTGATAAAAAATGAATAACGACCTTCCATTTGAAAAAAGTTTCTACGCATTGCAAAATTCTGACAAATAAGAAGGAATATCTCCGTAATGGTTCACATCACAAAAAAAGATTTGACATATAACCTTTGTGTTTTAACGAGATCCACGTTTGTGTAGTAAGGTTTGGTCCATCTCTTACGGTTTACCAGTTACACAAAAGTCATCAAGGGTAAACAGGACTACATAAGCTATATCCAGAAAATTCAGAATATAAATTTCATTGCCCGTCAAAATATCTTAAACACGGGGTATTTTAATCAAAATCGTTAGAGCTATTCTTGAGAAAATCAAAATTTCTTAAAAATGTTTTATGTAAGGGGTGGTTGAGGATGAAGGAGTTTTCTTCAAAATGTCCATGTCGCATCCTTGAAAAATATTAAACATAAATACCAACTTTGGTTTTTAACTGAGTTTTCGTTGCTGAATTGTGCTCTTCACTGACGCGTGCACACCTTTTCCTTTTTTTTTTTTTTTTTTTTTTTTTTTTTTTTTTTTTTTTTTTTTTAACTTTTATTCGTTCAACGGTATCTGAAATCTGGACATCTTACTGTACGTAGAAGAGAAAGTGAAAATAAATTGAAAACATCTACACTGACACATCACAAAAATGTTGAGTACAAATAAAAAGGGTAAGAAATGAAATAATTTTCTAACGAATGCAGAAGAAACCAATTTGAATGTCTAAGTAGGGTATTTTCGTTATTGTTTTTGCGGTGCATATGTCAAAGGGCACGAATGCGATTACTGCTCTGTCTAACTCACACTTCATAAATTAGTAGCAGATACTCTATTTATATACATGTATAACTGCCACAGATCCGGTAACACTTTTTGAAGATTTAAACACCAAATAGTACTTTCACTTCTCATATTGCCTCAGTATTACTTATTAAACGTTTCCAGCTAACGCTCTGCTCTTGTGGATTACAAACCAGCGCAGTTCTCATCAGAGAATAATTTAGCAGCAGTTCATTTCAGGCATCATTTGGCAGCTCTTATGAGAAAATTAGACGCCTGCCTCCAGATATCCTGTTTAGTTCGATTTCAAGCTCCGAAGACTCCGGCCTTTAGTTCCTCGCACTGTTGCGTTGCACAGTTGCATTGTACCTGTGAACTGTTGTGCTGCTTCCTGTTTTGTCAGACATAGTGTTGTTATACTGATGATTTAGCCGACCTCTGCACCTGTTCTTCATGTATATGCATTGTTGCTGATTAATCTTTTGGAACTAATAATAAAAATCGGAAGTCTTGCACTCACATGGCTTTCTCTACTCTTGTACTAACTATTCGTGGTAGTTACTCTATCTGCTTCAGATTAGTTGAGATAAACGTTTGCAGAAATTACCTTATTGCTAATTTTCTTGTAGGTACAAGGGGACTATGGGAATACAGTGCGCTTTGAACGATAGTCAAGTCTTTTAAAGCCGATCGCCATACGAAGGCTTTGAAATTCCCTTCTCTGCATGGTGAACAGATAAAAAGTGAATAATGGTCTTCCATTTTAGGAAAGCTTAAGTATTGCAAAACTCACATACTGTAATAAACGACAAAATCAGTCCGGTTACTTTTCTATCACTTTATTATCTTCTAAAATGTTACCACAAATAGGTACAGTTTTCTTCTCGCCATTAACACAGTCTACAGTCCGCGCTATCATAACTGACAACTGTTCTTCTTATAACCTCAACAGGGAATATCTCCGAAAAGGTTCACTTTACAAAAAAGATGCATTTGGACATAAGTTGTATGTTTTAGCGAGATATACATTTTTTGTACAGTAAAATTTGGTCCATATTTGTTACGGTTTACCAGTTATGCAAAAGTCATCAAGAATAAACAGGACCGCGTAAAATTCAAAATATAAATTTCATTTGCCATAAAAATTTAGTCAAAATTGTGAGCCATTTTTGAGAAAATCAAAATTTTCAAAATTTTTCCATGTAAAGGGTAGCTTAGGCTGGAAAATTTTTCTTCAAAATGTCCGCGTCGCATCCTTGAAGAACAATACCAACTTCGGTTTTTAAGCGACTTCTCGTTTTTGAGTTATGCCGTTCAAAGCCAGACACAGAGACACACAATGCTTTTTCAAAACGTATATTTTCG
This sequence comes from Tenodera sinensis, assembly GCA_030765045.1. Classification (NCBI taxonomy): domain Eukaryota; kingdom Metazoa; phylum Arthropoda; class Insecta; order Mantodea; family Mantidae; genus Tenodera; species Tenodera sinensis. Next base: position 32,233,636 of record CM060966.1, on the reverse strand, counting down.
AAATCTCGACATCGAAATAGTGGGTGCAATACAATATTTCCCCTACTTACTATATGTAGCAGAGAAACTAAAAAGGAGAGGATAATGAATGTTCTATCACTCACCACTGCATGTCCTTTCGAGGTATATAGGCCTCAGTTATTCTTCACACAAATCTGTCGAACACTAAAGCAGTTCTAATTGCTGCGTTCTTGAAGGATTATTACGAAAAAGTGGAATCATTCCTTCGTAATCCAATATTCAGAAGAAATGCAGGAGAAGACAAAAGACAGATCACGCAGGTCTAAAGGCATATTTTCTTTGCAGAAACTAAAAACTTGTGCACTTTGCCACAGCCCTAATATTCACATGCACTAATTTGATTACACACGATATACCACATAAGTTTGCATTGTGATGAATGTTGCTATCTCGCGTGTACCTAATGTCGTCGCCAAGTGTTTTCAAGGCAGCTAGTCATTATCCATTAGGAGTCGCCGCCCATCTGTGGGCTTGCCCTAGTTAGTCACTGCTGGTTACATCAACAAGACAAACATGCGTAATGCGACGCACTAACCTAACTTGACGGGCTCTTCCACCTGTCGTCACTAACCTTGTTTCGTAGCGTGCCTTTCAATTTAGTTTGTGGCATTCAACAATGCCATTCCGAAGAATTTCATTAACTTTGTGTTGAAAACAGCTGTAAGACTAATTATACCAGCGCCTGTATTCTGGCATGTTCTTTTTTTGGTAAGGGGTAGAATGAGGCTAAAAAATTAAATGCCATAGCCGCGATTTGAACCACGGATCTTCCGAACTCCGTCCAGCTACTGTAACCACTGAGCTACCATGCCAATGTTAATTTCCACTGATTGGCCTTATATTTGATTATTTGGTTAAATATGTAGCCCACCTAAGTACTTCTCAGTCACTATTTTAAATATTTTGTACCCGCGTACACCAGATTGAGTATCTCTGGTTTATATGGTGAATAGGTGTTTTAAAAGGAACCCAAATGGCAAAGAAAGTTGCAAATTTGATTTTAAAAAGTGTCATAGGTTAACTGGTGTAGCGCGTGGAATAAATCAATCCAATGTTTCCTGATCTGCTTAAGGGGGAAAAAGAACCAAGAGTGGGTAATATTCTGCTACAGTTTTTGTTTCATCTAGAAAACACATTAAGATACCGAAAAGTACGACATACTTAGACGATTTTAGTTCGTAGTACATGCCGAACTTCCTACTGTCAAAAAGATAGAGGCTTCTTTACAGAGGAAAATGTCTTACAAAGGTTCTACTTCTTTCACCTTAAGAATATTGAAACACTTCGGATTCAGAATGACGGTCGTGAAGTCCTTATGGAAAGGAGCGACAAATTTCGCGTTTCTGGTGATACAAGACCAGTATATCACTTAAGACTTGAGTGAAGCAAAATCATATCGTAATTGGCAAGACTCAAAAAATTGTGGATTAAAGGTGTCTATAGGAATAGTGTGTCATGCGGGTTCGGCAGAAACAGCATCTTTACCAGAGAATAAGTGGCTGTTTCTGTCAAAGCAGAACTCGGATTATCACCATGAAATGATAGCTTACACATTTAAAGGTTGGTTTTTGAACATATTTATGAATTACTTGGAACAATAAAGTATAATTACAGCTAATGCAAGCTACCACTGAGTAACTGTTAACAAAGTAATGCATCTAACACAAAGAGTGAATTTCCAGAGTGGAATAGAATTTTCGCTAACCGAAACAAAACAAGTCTTGTTGCAGCACATCGATTTCCTCTCAAAAACCAAGAAAAGGTATATGGGCTCGATTAACTTGTTAAGTACAGGAGGGGTTGTATAGTAAAATACCTCCCTATCACTGCAATACAATCGGACTGAGCTTGTGTGGGCTCAAGTAAAGCATCAAGTTGCTCTTAGAAACAATACATTTAAAATTGTGAATGTTGAAAGATTTGTCAAGAGCTTGACTTGAACTTAACAATGTATCAGATGCCTGTGTTAAATACGCAGAATTACACGAACTTGATTTTCCTCCGCACCTGGCCGGTGCCTACCACTCAAGATAACGTTGGTATCCCATTAATCTGCATTACCTTTCATGAATTACATATTTGAATCTATCAGACGTTTTATGTATTTCTTGGAATGCCAATGCTGCCACCAGAACTCCCGTCTCTAGAGGAATCTTAGTTACAAGAAAGCTGCGGAGCGACTTCTCGATAACGCTATGTATTTTCTATGTATATTAAATTGCATGTTAGGAACCCGGAACATTCAAAACGGAAAAGGAAAATAAAAAAGTCAAGAGAAGTGTAGCTTTAGGGATTAACTCGCTGTAATAAATAGAAGCCAATCTTTAAACACCACCTTTCTTGACAGACAGACCGTACTGAAATTTCCCTCGTCCCTGTGCTTTATTGCATAAATTCACTGCTTCCAAAGGTTGTTTCACGGAAGTTGGCAAGGGTTAACGATCTTCAGAGTGGTGGTTTCCAGGGAAACTCGTAACAGCGCAGGTACAGGGCAATCAGAAACTGCTTGCACATAAATTCATTAAAACAGGTGCTTGTTATCTTTACACCTGAGCTTCAAAATAGATGATTTGCTGTCAAAAGTAAATCCTTGCACGAGGTAAGGAAACAAAAGTATACAAAAATATCTGATGTGCTGCATATCCTATACTCTTCTGTCAAGTATTCTTACGAATGATTCTTCTACCTACTTCCTGAATTTGAGATACACTTTCAGAAACACATTTACACATTTCGTTGTACATATATGAGCAATAAAATAGGCTAAAGCTGCTGTCAGATTCTTAAAAAGCGCGTGACTATGTGATAACTTAGTAGTTCCCTGTTCCCTGTATGACTACGAGGAACAGCGAATAGCGACTTACCATTTGAAGGGAAAAAATGCAGCGTTTGAAAAGTCAAACCAATAAAGAAGAATATCTCAGAAACAGTTAAACCCATAAAATGTTTTGTGCTGCAATGAGAACTAAATTTTGTGTTTTTTTTTTGTGTGTGTGTGTGTGTGTGTGTGTGTGCGTGCGTGCGTGCGTGCGTGCGTGCGTGCGTGTGTGTGTGTGTGTGTTAGTGGTTAGTGTGTGTGGTAGGTTTTCGCCCGGTATTGGCCTGTTGCTAATTCTCGTAACTGCTAATTAAATAACCGTAAAAACCCTGGAGTTTATGAAGAACCGTCTGTACTAAAACGAAAGGCAGAAATGCAATTCGGGAGCTTTGGTGTTCTACCGACTGAGGCAGAAATCCAGTCTACACAGACCTTTATTGTGTTGTTGTTAATGAATACGGGACCATGTTTTTATACAAATAGTCAATGAATCAACAGTAACAAATAAGGCAAGACTACCTCTATTACATTGACCAATGTTTCATTCATCATCATTTTTTTGTCATTTTGTGCTTTGAATCCTGCTACATTATTCCTAAATGTCACATCGGCTTTGAACCAGCGTAACGATAATTAAAAAGCAGCGTGATCAACAGTGCAGACCACTGCTCATTTTTCTGTAATCTAAGTTTAGAATTATACTGTATATTGTTGCGAATGTCATAGTATCATTGGAACATCATGGTCAACTCCGATTATACGAGTAATATGCCTTCGAGTCCTAAATCAGAATAACAATAAATCGGAATCAGTCAAATAAATTCCAAATTGGTGACATAAGTAATAAAAGACAATGATTCTAAAAAATCTGATGTGTTGCACTCACATGACCTTCTCTACTCTTGTACTAACCATTCTTACAAACTCTTATTCCTATATCTTCGTGTTAGTTGAGATAAACATTGTACAAATTATCTTATTGCTTATTTCCTTGTAGGTATATGGGGGATATTAGAATACAGTAGGCTTTGTGCGACAGTCAAATGTTTTAAAGCTTTGAGATTCTGTTGTCTTTGCATACGTAACACATAAAAAAATGAACAACGATAATCCATTTCACGAAAGTTCTAAGTTTTCCGAAACTCACACACATAACAAGGAATATCTCCGAAATGGTTCACCCTACAAGAAAATTTAATTAGACATAAATTGTGTATTTTAGCAAGATCTACATTTTTTGTATCGTATGATTTGGTCTATCTCTAACGGTACTCTCTGCAAAAGTCGTCCAGAGTAAATACGACTACAGGGCCTATAGCCAGAAAATTCAAGATATACATTTCATTTGTCATACAAATATCTCAAACATATGACATTTTAATCAAAATCGTTAGAGCCATTTTCAAGAAAATCAAAATTTTCGAAACATTTTCCATGTAAAGGGAGTTTAGGGTGGGGCTATTTTCTTCAAAATCTTCGTGTCACATCCTTGAAAGACATTAAACTTAAATACCAACTTTGGTTTCTAACCGACTTTTCGTTTTTGAGCTATGCTGTCCACAGACTGACACACAGGCTAACACACACACACGGACCTTTTTCTAAAAATGCTTTTTTTTTTTTTTTTTTTTTTTTTGATTTAGGGGGCCTCAAAACATATATTTCCGGTGAAATCTCGACATCGAATTTTTGGGTGGAATACAATACTTCTCCTACTTACCAGCAGAGAAAGTAAAAATCTAATGTGTTGCACTCATATTACTTTCTCTATCCACTATTGCAGAGGTGGGCAAAAGCGGATTCATGAATTCCATGTGATTTTTTAACGTTTCGTTGTTTAACTACAGTTTCGTCACCGGTATCAGTGGAGGAATTATGTCTGTGTCAACACCGTCTACCTCATTTGTAACAAGATGATATCTGGGGTGTTTTTTTTTTTTTTTTTTTGGGGAGGGGGGGTTATGATTCAAGATTTAGAGCGTGCCAAAGTTCTAGAAGGCTTACAATATAAACATAAACATAACCATGTGACAACTTTCTTAACTAACAAATTATATTATGAAATACTTATTTCAAATGCATAAAATCACTTGGTGCTATACTAGAGGACAAACTAAGTAGTTATATTCCCATTCTTGAAGACTTAAAAAGTGAGTTTACTTCAAATAGATTCCATGATTTCAGGAATCTGAAAATGACATTTCAATGTTTCTTAAGCCTTTTACTGTAAATGTAGGCAATGTAAGAGTTAATTTGCAATGTAAACTCATAGATCTACAAACAGATCTAGTGACAAAAAATAAGATTCGCTTGGCACAGGCGTATTCAAAGAACTCTGTAAGGTAATATATGTTGGTATGACAGCATTTGCTGTTTCTGTTCCACTCTTACAGCAATATTTTGTTCTATGTGTGTCTGAACAATTTTTTTCTGTGATGAACATAGAAAAATAAAGACTGAGATTTCACGTTTCAGATGACCATCTCTCGGCGCAACTGCATGTTGTTGTTACACATACTACGCCAGAGTTTGAAAGTCTTCTCATATGCTCTCATATGTGTACAATTCGAATTTCGCATACTAAAGATATAACCACCTTTTTCCTGTTTGAAAAGAACGTGGTGATCGTTAACTGTATCAATTCGCCACTGTCAAGAGTTTAAGAGGCGAAGGGGTACCACTCCTACAACCAGAACGAATGTTAGGCGAGCTGCGTGCACAGTGGATTCGGAGCAGACACTATTCTACGCGCCCGTGCACTATTTTTATGTACAAACTTTATTCTCAAATCAATTTCTTATTAATCGAGATAGACACTTGCAGAATTGCTTTACTGCATATTTCTTTGTAGGTATGTACAACGAGATGAGCGGAATATATTAAACAGGTTTTAAGCGATAGTCAAATCTTTTAAGGGTGGGACGTTATGAAATGACTTTGAAATTCACTTTTCTTTGTATGGCAAGAGAGAGAGAGAGAGAGAGAGAGAGAGAGAGAGAGAAGGGGAGGGAGAGAGGGATGAACGACTTCTTAAGAAAAGCATTACTATGTATTTTAAAATGCAAAGCAATAACAGCAAATATGTCGGAAATATTTAACTTAAAAAATGACACAAATTGTGTGCTTTAAGGAGATCGAAGCTTTTACGTAGTGACATTTTGTCTATCTTATAATTTACCAGTTATGCAAAATTCATCAAGAATGAAAATGACTTAAGAAGCTATTTCCAGGAAAGTCCGGATATACATTTCGCTTGTCATGAAAACATCTTAATCAAAACCAAAATTTTTTTAACAAATCAACATTTTAAAAAATTTCTATGTAAAGGATGATTCCCGGTAGTTTTTTTTTTTTTTTTTTTTTTTTCCCTCGTGATTTCACAGTCTTGGGAGATGTGCAACTTGCATACCAAGTTTGGTCTCTATCCGACTTTTCCTCGAGTTATGTATTCACACACACAAACACACACACACACACACACACACACACACACACACACACACACACACACACACACACACACACACCACGGACATTTGCAAAAAAATAGTTTGGGTAAGAGGTATCTCAAAACATGCTTCCGATGAAATCCCGAACTTTTTGCGTGGAATACAATAGATACTTCCCCTATTTACTATGCGTAGTAGACAAAGTAAAAATAGTGGTATTAAATTCTCTTCAGCCATAAAATGAGCGGCAATGAACAAATGTGTACGCTGTGACAATCTACTCTGGAAGGGAAAGGGGACGTTAGACTACTTTACTAGGTCAGTAATTCCCCTACTTACTATACGTAGTAGCGAAAATAAAAATGAGTCCATTATCTACAGGACAGGATTAACAGCATATAAAAGTACTGATTATTCGATATAGAAGGCAACAATGAATATTGAAAGATCCACAAACCAAATACCAACCATAAGAAATGAAGATGAGTGGGCTAGAAAAGATAAGGAAAAGTATGTTTATCGGCCAATTATATGGAAGGCCACTTTCAGCCTTTACCTAGACAAACAGCAGTCAAGAGAAGGAATAAGCAATTAAGGCGTGTGACTCTCAAAGCGCTAACAGTTACAATGATTCATAATGTAAATGGAAAAACACTGATGATATGATTGAATCACCGGGCAGAAGTTATAGAACTGCGAGAAAAAGCTCTTGTTTAGTTATAACACTTGATCAATACAGTAGTACGAGTCAAGCATGTCCCAAGTCAGTGGAATAATCATATAAGGAATCATATAGACTGATTCTCGTTTACCACAACTCTTGAAGCAATTTGAAAAAATTATTGTTAGAACAATCAAAACATGCAACAGAAGCAAGTATATATAGCAAGTATATATCATAAACTAATATATGAACAACAATTTGGTTTTAACATTTTAACATTTCAACATTCGATCAACATGTTGTTGATGTTAAAAAGAACATTGCAGAGAAAGAAAACCTCTTCCGGGGTATTGCTAGACGTGACCAAAGCGTTTGATAAGGGCTGGCATAAAGGAGTAATATATAAGGAGCAACGTGATATCACCTTTATCACATATTGAAATCATACATCGAAGCGACATATTTCAGAGTTAAGCATGGAACTGAAGACTCCGGTCAAAACAATAAATTCTGGTAGGTACCTTAAGGAAGTGTGCTATGTCCAATTAGATCACTTATTCACTAAGATACCTCCAAAGCAGATGATACAACTATGGCTTCTTTTGTCGATGATACAGGAACAAAGGCACTAGGAGATACAATAACGGAGTCTATAAAGATGAATATAAAGTCAACATTTGGACAAAGAAATGACGTGATGAACGAATGTAAATTTGTTTATATTAAGAAGCAAGACACTCTCAATAAAAATAAATACTCAAACAATTCCACAAGCACAAACAGTGAAATACTTAGATATGAGCTTGGACTTGAAGCTAATGAGTTAAGCATTAAATATAAGAAAATGCTCTGGCTTTTGGGAAAAATGTAGAACGATGTACATGTAAGTTACTAATATATAAGCAGGTGCTGAAACTAGTTTGGACTCTGGGGCTGCAATAGTGAATATTTGAAGCAAATTCGCTTCTTAACTAATGGATGCGTTTCCATCTTAATTTGAGAGAATTTAGTCACAATTTAATGCTAAATGTCGTGCAAAGTTTAATTTAGAAGAGAGATCTGGTAACGTCACGTCAACATCAAATTGTGACTACAATCATCCGAGTTGAAATAAAAACACATTACAGCATTGTTCACACAATGTTTGTGCGACAATTAGTGAAATAATAAACCATTTATACGCATTTGTTAAGAAGCCAGATGGTTCCAAATATTACAAATATTTGACACTTTTCCACAAAACGCACATATTTGTTGCACTCATGTAGAATCCCTGGTTAACGTATGGTGAAGTAGTACCTTCCACCCGGTGTACATCCACAGCTGGAGCTTGTCCAGGTCAGGGTGGCATGAAGCAAACATACAACTTCGCTTGCCTGCCCGCACTCCAGGGAAGATGGGCAAAATAAAAAGAGGCCTTTGTACGCATTTAGTAGCTACTCTTACTATTTTGGCAATTTAGTTATAAACTGTTCAGCAATATTTGTAAAAACTTGAACTTAAGTGCTGGCCTCCAGCTAGAGCCATCAAGAGTATTTGTGAAATACCATTCCACTGCTCCTACTGTCAAACCATGATTGGAACCAGAGTGAGAGGCTACCAACTACTGAATATGATATTTACATATTGCTATGTTTTGTAGCGGCTTGTATTATGTACACGAGAAAGGCGCACAAATTGTGGCTGTATGACTGTTCCTAATCCCTGATTGATTGCTGTTATGAGTAGAGCAATTCCATTGTCACGATGACCACTTCACGTCCAACGTCACGATTATTGTTTATCCATCGCGACGAGTTTTCCTCCCTAATCGTCGACATATCAGCACATGAGTGAGATTGCTTTCCCCCGCAATTTTCCCTACTTTTGAAAATATGAATTCCAGTTAAGCTTCAATGCCAATGATTCCACGTCCTCCGGACCGTTATTAGCAGAGCTAGGACAAATATCACTGAGGGGGAATCAGCCAAACTACCGCTCTACCTGGTGCTCGATCCAGAATTATACACTCACTTCCGTTTATGCCGTCCAGGTATATTTAAGAGGCATTCTACTGGTTTTCACATGTAGCGTATGTATAGCAAGGAGGTGGTGGGTGTATCTGTTTATTTTTCTGCGCATGCAGTGGTGTCGTGTTTTACGTGCATAGTTCTAGATTATTCATATATGAATATGTAACTTTGAGTAATGTCTTTAAATGAAAAATTGGGTTCCCACATACAACTGGCTTCATCGACGCACCTCCGCAATATTTTCAAACATACATTCGTCAGCAGTTACGAGACACTGGGCTGAATTTTCTAACCTTTTTCAATTTTCCATCTAGTTACTTGAAAGTAGGCACATTTTATATGAATAAATAACTTACTGTCCAAAAGCTCACTGTTCTAGCTCAAACGCAGATAGTAAACTTAAGTACTTTTAATTAGCGAAAAAAAAAAAATTTCATTCCCCTCACTTCCTTCACATTTTTTTTTCAAAGAAGTATATTAGTGGCATTTTCTGATGCTTCAGTAAATTGAAAATAAATTGAAGTATTTGACTGAAGTTATGTAATAAAATAAACGAAAAGAATAACACACTGCTAAACCAGTTGAAGAAAAAAAAATTTAAAAAATATATAAATATATTTAACTTTTTTATTTAGGATTAAAATTTTTCTTTTAAAGGTTATCTTAAGTAAATAGAAGTTAATGAGATGTTATTACTTGCAGAGAGATACATTGATGTTTTTTATGAAGTTGTTAGTGCTAAAATTTCTTTTCTTTTCATTATAAGTTATATTTTGTGAGCCAATGACCAATACATATTTAAAACTTTAGATAACATGTACGTAAATTTAAATACAAATCAGAGAAAAACTGAAGTGTGGAACGGGTTTTTATGTGCAGGAGCAGGAAGGGGAGGGACTTCCACAATCGCGATGATTCTTTAAATATTGGTCCATTTGCCCCGCGTAATCACCATTTTGTAGCTATGAAACTCAATATTTTTATCAACTTTCTCGGTGTATCTCAGAGCGCGGTACGGATCAACACTTTACAAGAATGATTAAATTCCGTTTTCTCGTTAAAAACTTGTTTATTTTTCCTTTATATCACAAATAAATAACACAACTATTCTGGATTGGCGTCCTTTCTCTAATGCGCTACGGGGTTCGCAGTACCCTAACACGGACTATGTGCAGTTGTGAGTTCATAATCTTCTTCTATTTTTACCCCGCCTAACAATCTATGTTTGTTCTCTGCGTTGTTAATTCTGTTATCTTTTACAACATAATGTTCTTCCAATAAAACACTATACGCAGATAAATTTCCAGATTATATGCGGTCTTCGCGATTTCCATATGACACCAATCCAAGCTGTTAAAGATGAAGACCATTGAACATAAATTTTTGCCGACTATATTCACTATAAACTTTAGGAGGCCTTTCCGCTGCCCCTATAATTTTGCATTTAATCACTTCAGGGGGCTTACGCAGAAAACATCACCTCAAGTGTGAGGAATAAACTTCGTACAAAATGCTAAACTAAGGAAAGGAAAAAAAAAAAAGGCACAATTTTGGTGCACCATACAGTGTTGGTTAGAATGAAGCGCTAGGGTGACATACATATGCCGCTGGATTTTTAAAAATTGTGGATCGGAAGAAATGCTTGGCCGAAATGATTCACAGCTGTCTATAGAATATTTATATGACATAATTAAAAAATCGAAAATGTCATTTTCGCCCAACAATTTAGTCCTAGGCTTCCTAACATACAATAAAGGCAGAGAACGCTCCCACTCACACACACACACACACCTCTCCCTGGTATGTGCGCGCCGGCTTCGAAGGTGGTAAAATGCCCAGTGAAACTTTAGGGACGGTATATGCAACTCAGGGTACAGTTGACAGTCAGTACCGACAGTTCAGAGCTGATCGCTGTACGCTCTACGAACTTCAGTACATTAGAATCATCACGTGCTGCCTCATTGAAAACACATAGAAGAATTTAGCGCAAAGAATTTCACCGCGGAGAAAATAAGGTAGGTTGCGTCATTGTAAAGAGAAGCGAAAATCTTTAAAGCAACACTAAAACAAAAACAAACACTTGATGCTTCGTCAGATAATACAGCAGAACAAAAATGTGCATCACTACAGAGTTCCTTGAAGATTTGCATAATATGATACATACCCAATACACCATTTTACAAACTACATCATATTGGGTTTCGAAATTTTATTAGGAAATAATAAAATATTTCACAAGCAGACGAATGAGAAGATAACACAACACGTAAATCTATATTTTTAGCAATACATAAGTATTTATTTGCAATGTTTATTTTTTAAATTAGATTTGTTGTTACACCTCTGACTGAGAAGTTTATGGTTCCAGGTTACCTGTGTCACCTCCCCCCCTATCCACACATACTCGCAGCGCTCACACTGCAACCAAAACGATATTTGTCCTATTAGTTTCCTACTTCCTATATCGATTGGGCTGTCCTAGAAAACAAAACGGTGTTAAACAGAAGTTTGTTCCACAGTAACCTCCGCAAGCCGGTACTTTCTTCTCATTATATGTTAATTTTGTAACACAGAAATTATGCATGCATACTCAGGTGTCTCAGAAACGATTCAGCTGAGTTTGTTACTTTCTTTATTACTGAAATTCACAGTATTGAAAGTGTTCCACATTCATGTCACTCATTCCTCTACACTTTCGTCGAATGAACGTCAGATATCTGGTGCTTTATTGCGAATATGAAGGGTGCTTTGACATCCAATCCCTCAGTGGCAAAATGGGTGCTTAATCTCGGGGAGGGGGAGCATGTCATTTAAGTATTACCTTGCCGGCCCTGATAGCTTTGGGCGCGCGCGCGCGCGCGTGTGCGTGTGCGTGTGTGTGTGTGTGTGTGTGTGTGTGTGTGTGTGTGTGTGTGTGTGTGTGTTTAATAGAAACATTCATCTGGAAGGCTAAATGGTTCTTGTTGACCAAAGCCAAAAGAAAGAATGAAAGGAAAGAGAGAGTAAAAGTGAGAGAGAGAAAGAAAGAGAGAAGAAGAGAAAGAGAGAAAGGGGAAGAAGGAAAGCGGGAGAAAGAAAGCGGGAGAAAGAAAGAAAGAAAGAAAGAAAGAAAGAAAGAAAGGAAAGGAAGGAAGGAAAAGGAAAGACAGAAAAAGAAAAGGATTACCTGATTTCCCTCCAATTTTATTTCAATGCGAGCATCACAAAGTTTTTGGTGTGATTCGAATAACATGTAAGCTTACCTTTTATTTGGCTCAGCCTTACGATTTTAAAAGTACTCCCTCCACCTTCTGATTTTCAAAAGTTCACTCAGATATTATCAGTTTCAACTCCATACAAAAATCGATATAAACATCTGAACAAAACTCTTTAAGTACACTTATGCTACAGAATCAACAACTACACACACCCTTAAAAGCTACCCTTACCAATATTTCTGACATTCTACAAATAAAGTCAGTCTAAGTCAGAGATGCGAATTTATGACCCGCGGTGTCATTCTCCTACTTTCCCCTTCCACCACCGTGTGTTGCAGGTGGTCGGACTTTACGGCGACACATTACTAAATTAATAGACGCTCCTTGAACGGAAAACACATCGAAAAACAGAAAAGGGGTATGGGTTAAACCTCGTGTGCCCTCCATAAGCACCACTAATCTAAATGAACAACTCTATTGCTTTATACCTGCTGTATTTTCTAGCTCTATAAGGCTTAATTTTATGCACTGGTTCCAATATTTGCTCTCGTTAAACTAAACTAATATCACAAAGGGCTCAATCAATGCAGAATCAATACAACATAGTTTATAAATGAGGTCCTAATGAAAGTTTTATTAATTTTAATGTTAGAACGTCCAATTATATATCACAAAGCTTCACATTTAAAGGTTATTTCTATCACTGTTTGGATACAGTTCAAATATTAAAATGCACCCTCCAGCATCGGGTAAAACTATTAGTCTCTATATGAAAAGTCACGGGAGTGAAAGCAAAGGTCAGTCGATCAATCCCTGCTATTCGGGAAAATCGTTATTAATCGCGTCTACTGTGCCTACCCCTTTACCGGGAAGGTAAAGAATATTTACATTCTGTTGCAATTTGGGTGTTCGAAAATCATACATAAATAATCTGTTAACATATTGTTAATGTATCGTAATATACAAGGTGATCTATATAGCTTTACATGTGAATAACTCTTAAACGAACAGAAAAAATCAAATGCCAAAAATTCCAGATCTTATACGAGCATAGGGGCCTTCCAAATTGCGATATGAAAAAATATTTTCATTGGGCCCCTTATTTAAAATTAATTTTAAATTAAACCATTGCAATTGTTTGTATATTCTGGTTCCCCACAATAACCTAAGAACTTTTATTAAAACATTTTTATTCTAAAATGAATTGTTAAGCTGTAATAACGAAGTTCGTAGCAATTTAGATACATACAACGTTTTGTTTCGCATTTTGTCCGTGCTAAACCAAGCAGGGTTGCCAATCCGAACGATAATTATGGGACTGTACGATAATTTGAATGTATGATAGCTTGATACGGGTGAAATATCATTTTCACTGGTTTGTCACACCAGCTATATGAAATTAATTACAAATAGCGACACACTTTTGCCCTCATGGCCTGTCTCCACCCCTCTAAGACAACTATTTCACACCCTATTAAGCCGTCTACCCTTTGTCCTCTTATTGCCAGTGCGCCCAGAACTGGTAATCTTAATGAAGAAGGCACTTTCAGAAAATTGATGATTAATGGAGAAAACTCGGAATAAGTGATATTCCGTGTGAAATAAAGAACATGCCTGAACCTGGCAGTTTCTGGAGTGCTGTTAAACACATGTCACCTTGGTGGAAATACTGATTTCAAACAACTGGCGGGATTTGCATTAGCAGATTTCGTTACCCCACAGAAACGCTTCTTGTGAAAGAGTTTTATCTAAACTGGGTTTAATAAAAACCAAAATTAGAAACAAATTGGCGCTAGATACGGTAAACGGACTTATTCTGTCGTCTTAGCTTATGAAATAATCTGGTAGGTCCGAAAATCTGCAAGTCACCGAGACGATGTTACAGTTTTAATTTGTATAATGCTGCAACAGTTGGGCAAGATGAACTTTCAGATCAATAGTGCGAGAAACATAAGGGCTAAAGTTGTAATACTGGTTGTGGTCATCAATCTTGTAAGTGGATACCATAAACATCAATACTATTACATTTCATAAGTTTTATGCTGATATTTTTGTTGTTGTAGCATTTGGTTTATGACGTACGATAATTTTAAATCCCAATCTATAATTTTGAGTGGCTGTTACGATAATTTTAGTTTTAAAGATAGGCAACTCTAAAACCAAGTCTGTAGCATGTATGTACACTTCAAAACTAATTATTACGATTTATTTGTGTATCTATATTCCTCAAAGTGTTCATCAAAACGCCCGAAATCTCGTAGAGATACAGAAGGAAACTAGGGGACGGGCAATATTATTACTGCTTGTGTAAGATTGTACCGTATGTTTACTGATGCATGGATTAATTGCATTACATGTCGGTCTGGGTGGCTTAGTTGGTTAGACGCTGGCCTACTGATCCCAAGGTCGCGGGTTCAAACCCGGCCCAGGTCGATGGTTTTTAAGTGTGCCTAAAAACGACAGCTCCATGTCAGTAGATTTACTGGCATGTAAAAGAACTCCTGTGGGACGAAATTCCGGCACACCGGCGACGCTGATGTGATCCTGGCAATTGACAGCGTCGTTAAACAACAAAATAATTTTTAAATTGCAATACATGATCCTAGCTTTTATGTTTATGTATTGTTATATTACTAGCAATCCAACATTAAAATACATTGTAGTTTTAAGGTTTATACTTTCTCGTTGATTTCTGTATGGGTTTCAAATTTGACGTAATGGGGTTAGGTCTGTCTATTTCCTAAGTGTAAACCTGTTTAAAAAGGTATGATCATTCTACGTTTGAAAGTGATAGGTCTATTTAAAAATGTGTTGGGTCTCTGAAGTGTTTCAACTTCACCATTACAGCGATTCCTCAAATCCCTCGCCTTCTACATATCCACATTTATAGCTAGGACCGCCATATTGCACATAACCTTAAACTGTTGCTAAACCTTAGATCAGTTCCAGTAAAGTTAAACTTCAGTTAAACTGAAGGTTAGCGTTTAGAGTCTAAAGCCTAAACCTTATTGGGAATTTAAACCTCCTTTATAACACCGACCTTTATCTGATTTTGGAAGAACATTTTCAAAAGAGAGAAAAATTTGAAGTTCATAATTTGCGCCATGCAGCAGTGACACCTACCTTGAGCAGCGTAAGTATCTTCTGGCTGAGGTCGTAATCGAAGTTGGAATATTTCGAGTCCGACATATCGTAGATGAAGACGAGGCCGCATCGCTGGGTGTCGACACTTTCCAGCGCCACGTCCAGCTGGTACACAACTCCCTGTAAGTTAGAGACAGCGTTCATAGATGGCAGTCAAAGCGCTGTAGGAAACAGCAGCAACCTGCTGCGGGCGCCAACACAGTATTCTGAGTCTACTTCAAATACAGAATTGTTCTTGCGTATGTGCTATTGACTCTATGTAACCCGTATAGCTTTTAAACTTTCTTAAACATACGTGATAAATGAAATTATTTACTAAGCATGCTTGACGTTAATGAAAGTCGAGCCAAAAAGTTTAATGCTATTTTTAATTATACACACTAAAACTGAAACTACAAATGAACTTTATTTTCTATAACATTATAATGCTTAAAATGTTTTATTCTTGGGGGGTGGGGGGGGGGCTATCGCACAAGTGAACTAAAATTACCTACACAAAGAGTAGCCCACTCCCCTTGATCAAAATAACGTTTTTCCCTCTGCAAGTTCTTCACCTTGAGGTAACCAATGAAACATTTATCATGTAAGAGATAGTTTGAGGTGGAGGCATATCTTTACAAGATAATAATTTAAATATCAAGGAACGTATTTATAGAACTTTTGTTTTAATTATCCTCTTCAAAGACACAGAGAGAGAGAGAGAGAGAGAGAGAGAGAGAGAGAGAGAGAGAGAGATCTTCCTACTATGCTTCAAAACATTATATCCAATGAAATCTCGTTCCTAATAAATAGAGATCGGATTATTATGACGTAAAACTCTCGAAATATTCATACATTTATGCTATAAAAATTACCAGATTATTACTAAAATCTTATATATGACGTAAAAGAAAAAAACCAAAAAGGGAAAATTCATTTACTTTTAATAATTGAAGATGAAATAATTCGCACCTCTCTTAACTTCCGCGCTTGCCTCTGGCGTGGACCGGGTTCGATCCCCAGTACCCGCATGGGGATTGTTCCCCCACTGGGAGGTCTGATACGGGGTGAACTCAGCCTCGTTAGTCGGTCTGGGTGGCTCAGTTGGTTAGACGCTGGCCTTCTGATCCCAAGGTCGCGGGTTCAAATCCGGCTCAGACCGATGGTTTTTAAGTGTGCTTAAAAACGACAGCTCCATGTCAGTAGATTTACTGGCATGTTAAAGAACTCCTGCGGGACAAAATTCCGGTACACCGGCGACGCTGGTGTGATCCTGGCAATTGACAGCGTCGTTAAAGAACAAAATATTTTTTTCAGCCTCGTTAGGTTTCGGGAGGACCAATTGAGGAGCTATTTGATGGAGAAGTAGCGGCCCCAGGTCGAGAAAGCCGCGTAACTGGCCGGAAGGGTTCGGGGGGCGCTGACCATGTCCCACCCTCCAGTACTGCACCCCAACAATGACACCTGTAGTGGGCAGAGGTGAGAGACGCAGCGGCTGGGCTGCAAGCTTTGGCCCTTCATGGGCTGTTGCGCTGGGTATTTTTAGTTTTGTTGGATTCACAAATCTTGGAAACATGTTTAAATTAAATAAGTGAAAAAAGCGATAAGTATATGAAAACTAAAAACAATAAAAAAGAGTATCCTGGAAATGGTTAACCTTACAAAAAAATTGTTAAGATATTTCTAAATTAGTATTAACCTTTACCCCAATTCTTGGAATTATTCAAGAGTGAATTATTCCTTCTGAGAAATTAAAACTCCTGTTAATGCATTAATCGGTAATGCTACGCGACTATCAAGTTCCAGGAGTCGGATATTATGAGGATTTAAGTCATTTTGGGAAATTCTATAAGAAACTAATTTGTGATCTACGTTTTTGTATGGTAAGATTGTTATCACTTTAAGGTTGTACAAAATCCATTGAGATTGAAGAGGACTTGACGCTCTATTTCCAGAAAATTCACAATATGCATTTTATTTGCAATGCAAATATGTTTCATATATAATGTTTTAATAAAATACGTTAGTGATTAAAAAAACGGATCTCGAAATGTCTTCCATGTAAAAAGTAGTTGGGATGGGTGACTTGCTTAAAAATGTTTGTGTCGCATATTTCAAAGTTACTGAACTTAAATATGGTATTTATCCGACTTTTCGTTTTTGAGTTATGTTATTTACATGCATCCACACAAGCACAGACAGTGAGAGAGAGAGAGAGAGAGAGAGAGAGATAGAGAGAGAGAGAGGGAGAGAGAAAGAGAGAGAGAGACCGATAACTTTCTAAAGATAGATATTTATGTAACTAGTGTGTAATCTGATTGTGACACGAGTGTGTGTATATATATATATATTACGAGTGTCACAATGAAAAGATTATACGCGTGTTACATACAACCCTAGCATTAAAATACGTAAAAATAATAAATTTGCTAAATGAAAAGTCATAATGCATCAGAGATCAGAGATGTATAACGTAGTATGGTTGCTAAGCAGATGTTTCATTTGTTTCAACACTTAAAGAGGGAAATGGAAGGTACTGATTAAACTATTCAAAATATGGATTGTATTCCGCTTAACATTTTGAACGAAGCCAAGAGTGCTGAGTTTTTTTTTTTTTTTTTTTTTTTTTTAGTTCCACAAAAATCAAAACATGTTTACGAGAAAGAATATGAAAAGCTTTGTAGATGGAGAATGCGGTGATTCGTGTGTTTGAATGTTGCTGCACTTGCGAGAGTGACGATTTCAGGTTTTCTTACAGGCAATTGGAGAAAATTTTCGTCGATGATGATGTCACTGCTGTCTTGTGGCCATGAAAATTACCTCATTCATTTTCTGGCACTGCTGCAATAAATAGGATAATTTCGCACGATTTATGCCGTGATAATAAGCCGTTTTAATTCTAGAATTGCATAAAAGACAGGTTTTCTGGTGAAAATCGTATCAATTGGGTAGAATGCAACACCTATTTATTGTGGAGAAAATAATAAAAAGAATTGTTCAGAGTAATGTAATTTATTGCACTTTAAAATTTGAGTAGATACCCGGGTGTGCTATGCGACAAAAGACTACCAAAAGATTCCACGAGTCAGGCCCAGTACTCAATAAATCCACCCCCGGCGAGTCACGAGGGTGTCACCGTAAAACTTCAGCAAATTTATTTAACTCACCAAAGCTGACATTAAGCTAGTGTCTAACCGTTTCAACCGCAGAAGAAATTCCAGTTTTGCAAGAGAATCGGTGCCGTAGAGAGATTTTCGAAAACTTGCTGAACTTTCTAATTTGCTTGACGTAGAAGTGAAATACTTCGATAACACATTCAAATCGACTTTAAGAGGAGTTTGCTGAAACTGTCACATGTTAAACCTTTTCTCAGCTACTTGAATTACAGCGGGTACGTTGGGAACAACGGTTCGAATTTCACTCTTTTTGTTTGGAAACGCTCTCTCACGTTCCACCAAGTTTTGTAGACTTTCCTTCAGAGGGGAGCTCTTTGCTGCATTTTATCACATGTTTCTTCGTCTGAAAATACCTTCAACAACGATAAGAACTTGAGTGCTAAAAGCCTACAACTTCGGAAAAATTGCAAACTTTCGGAACGAACAAAAGCTTGAACTTCATGGAACACTTTCTGTCTCGTTTTAAAACTGCCTGACCTTATCCTAGATACATTTTGATCAGCACACTTCACCTACGGCTGCATTTCTCGTAATACAACTATCTCATTTCATAGATATGTGCTTGTGAAACTTACGCGAAGATAGTCTATACTTCCACCAAATGTTTACCCTCTCTGTCATTTATCTGCGGGTAGTAGGTTGAAGGGAAATATAGGATAGGGAAATATCCATCTCAAAAATCTGAGGAGTTGCACTCACATGACTTTCTCTACTCTTGTACAGCCGGCTACAAATGTTTTCCGATAGACGAGAGGGGGTACGGGAAAGAGACAAAACATGTTCTTATGAAGTACTTGCACCTGGTCCACCCGGCCAAGCGATGGCTTCACCAGAGTTACTTTTGTGTGTGTTCCTCTGATATGTGGTAAGCGGGGAGCAAACAAGGACCTAAATAATCAATTTATTCTACCCAAACAAAGAAAATCAGCACATTCTTTTCTCCGCGTATTTAAACAAGTAACACTGCTTCTCTGTGGTAATATTAACGGCGTTTAAGAAATATGTTTAAACAAATAATTATAAATAAATAATAATTGTCAGATTTAATGGGTGACAAGCAAGAAGCTGAGGGGGAGAAGCTACGTCGTAACTTATAGATGTTGATGCCTCAGTTTTTTTAAACATGCTCTTTTACGAGTTGCAGTAGTTATATTACTTGTGTTACGCTAAACTTTCATTTTCCTTTGAAGTTCTGTTTTCCTGCTATTTCCGACAAAGAGCCATTCAATATATTAAACTGCCATGTGAAACTTCAGGACAATGTTCGCGGAATAAAAACAATTTGGACGTTTTACAGAGTCTCCATGAATAGCTTAAATAAAAAGTTTGGTATATTAAAATTAATTAAAGGTTTTAAATTTAATGTCATTATAGAATGATAGCCTCTAAAGCCGAATATTTCGTTTCCATCCTCTTTGTGAGTTCGCTCCGGATTTACAACGTTAATGTCGTTTTCATTCCATTGAGATTACTTTCTTACGACTCAGTGCAAGAGAAATGGAATGATATTTTCTTTGGACTTACAAACACACTACGCCCCCTACCCTAGTACACAGGTATGAGCTGGCAAGTCGACCTTTGATACCACCTGGCATAACTAATAGGTAAGCCATCCTGGGATGGTATTCCTAGCCACGTTGGGAAAGCAAGATAGTTTATATTTACAAGACAAATTAAATTCATATATTCAATTGTCTATTTTTCGTTTTTAAGTTATATTGTTGACAGAAACACGCCCACGCACCTCTCCCCCAAATACACACAACACATACAACACTCACACACAAACACAAACACGAAACTTTTCTCTAAAAATGCTTTTTCGCATTCAGAAAGTCTCAAAATATGCATTTCCGGTGAAATCTCGATATCGCATTTTTGGATGGAATGCAACACCCCCTGTACCTATTATGTATGGTCGTGGTAGAGAAAGGAACAATATGCTTTCCTGGGAATAGTTTGTATTGGCTACATAAAAATAAATGATGGTGGATAAAAAAGGGATGCGAGTGCAACACATCAGATATTAAATGGTTCTGCTTTATTAACGTTCTAGAGATAAAATTTCTTTGTTGCTGAAAATTGCTTTATTAATGTACCAAAACATGTTTAGGACCCGTTTTCTGAACTGTTTCAGCGATTATTAAAATGAAAAGTTATGTGCGCGTTTTTGACAAGTGGCTAAAATTGGATAACCTCCAAGAAAAATTAATTTAATGAAAACAACTCATTTGTTTTTTGTAGTGTTTATTTACAAAACATCACACAACTTCTAACACGATAACCTTATAAATCTAACTGTGGAGCTAGACGACTATCTTTAATAGTTTTTGAGAAAGCAGTGCGCATAACTATAAGCAAAAATACAGTTTATCATAAAGGTAATTTTAATTACATTTTTACTTCTAGGAAAACTCATAACTCCCTGCATGTTAACTTGTTATATATTTATCGTTACCTATCTGCCTCTACTTCGGCCACATATACCCCTCTTCCTCTTTATGCAACAGACAAGCCATATAATGTTTTGGAAACCAGTAATCCTTTTCTCTTTTCCTTGGGATGTTAACGAATATCAAAACAAAAGTAAAAATTCATCAAAACATCAAATTGTGCGTGCTCCTTAAGCTGCTAAACTGCTTTCCTCAGTAACTCTTTTATGTTTTGTGGTTGATTTTAATTTAGTGTGATTATTCAATTTCTTTCAATATATACATACATTTGACAAATAAAATCTTCATTCAATAAGAATTACATTTTAAAACTCTTAAATTCGAGCAGTAATATCTAGATGCCGAGTTTGTTAAGGCAACTAATTTAGGGGTACACAATGGCACGTGTCATTCCTGGCAAAAATGGTTTGGCAAATATGACAAAAATTTTAGACTTCATTTTATTTTGTTATAGTAGTTGTTCTCGGTATCTTCATCACCTATAGTGTCATTAGACTAACTTTGTATACAGTTTTTCACAATAAGCAAAGTGCAACAAGTTACTGCAAAAAGTACATAGATCAAAGGAAAGGTTAACACTTTAAAACGAAGTATAGTGAAGTCGGAGTAAACAGAATGTTCTTTTGAACGTTATATAAAGGGATAATACTGGTAAGCAGGAATGCAAATAGGTAGAGTTGATGTTATCAAAGGAATAGCGAGAAAGCCATTTGCAGAACTTCTGGACTACTTCCGCCACTTCTTCTCAGAATGGCAGTTCAGTTCATGTTCATTTGTATAAAATGTGCTACCAGGAAATGCCACTGGGGTTGCGTATTCCTGCAACTCGGGGAAGAAAGGCGTTTTCGTCACATCTGTTCTACATCAAGGAAAATGCAGCGACTTTAGACAAACCTTCTATTAGCAATATAAAATGTGTGCGAAAAACACACGCACGTACGCACGCGCGAGCACAGACGCAGACACACATCTTTTTCTAAAAATGCTTCTTTTAGAACCAAGGAGCATCAAACCATATATTTCCAGTGAAATCTCGACATCGAATTTGTGGGTGGAACACAATACTTCCTCTATTTACTACCTATACGTAGTAGAGAGAGTAAAAATATTGATATAAAGATGTATGAAGTATAAAAGGGAAGAGTATATTGCTGTACGCCAAAAAAATACTCCAGCGAGTTTTTGAATGAGTGCAGAAAAACGTTTTTGAATGGAATATTGAAAATCTGCAGAAATGTTAGTTACACTTTCTTACTGCTCACGTGAAATTCAATGGATGTTACACATAAATGTCATGTCGCTTATTACCAGACAAATGGGCTCAACAAATTCAAAGCCGTTTGAAATTGTTGAAAATCAACTTACGGCGTTTTGTAAGAAAAGCTTTCTTTCTTTCTTTCTCTCTCTCTCTCTCTCTCTCTCTCTCTCTCTCTCTCTCTCTCTCTCTCTCTCTCTGTGTGTGTGTGTGTGTGTGTGTGTAAACAGCAAACTGAAAAACGAAAATTCATTTAAATACCAAATTTGGTATTTAATTTCAGCAGCTTCCTGGGATGCGACACGAAGATCTTCAAGGAAAACCCTCCAGATTACCCTTTACATAGAACATTTATAGAAAATTTTAATTTTCTCAAAAATGGCTCTTGAATTTTCTGGGAATACCCTACCACTTATGTTAATTCTACATTATTTTTGGTACACTACAAGAGATAGACAAACAATTTATGTCAAATACTCCATTTTTTGAGACGAGTGAACCATTTCTAAGATACTCTAATATTTTACTCCAATGGGAAGTCGTTATTCGCTTTTTTGTGCCTGACCGTGTAAACAAAATGGAATTTCAAAACCCATACATAGTGACCAGTTCTTAAAAGATTTGAATATTGCATAAGCCTATTGTATTCTCCTACTCCCATTGGACCTACAAGGAAATGTGTAATACCATTTCTAAAAATGTATATCTCGATTAATATGAAGTAGATAGAAGAATTACGTTTTTAAGAATATTTTGTATAAGAGTGAGCAGAGAAAGTCTTGCGGGTGCAAAATGCAGCTTTTGCTTTTACACATAGGTCCATTTACACCGGAACAAATATCCATGCAAGAGGCGCGATTCGAACCCGCAGGTCTCCATGTGGGATAGCCTTGAGAAACGCTAGCATATGTTAGATTATTGCTTTAACAGCTATGGTCATATCGGGGGCTTCGGCTGAAACGGTTTTACTCTTTGACCTTTTTAGGTTATGTTAGTGTAAATTTTGTTGCTTTTTAAACTTATTTTCACATGCATACTCAATTTCAAATTCACACTTCCACACTCTATGGAGGGTAGGGAATAATCCTATTTGAAGAAAGCCCCCTTCCCGACTGGAAATCGAACGCGGAACCTCCTGGTGAGAAGACAGTTCGCTGACCACTCGACCAGGGATGCTGCCCTTGTTTAATATTGGGAAGCAGAGTTAAAAATATCCACCTTTACCTTTATCTGTAACTTTTTGCGGGATGCTTTAAAATATCCCAATCCCACGAACGGGGCCAAAGCAAAAGATCTTGGAATTGCCAAGTGGACACATTACAACTGAAGAGTTTTTACTTTGATGTGCGCATTTCCAAGATAAGTGGCGCGAAGTTCCTGTTGTGAAAGAGAGCTAAAAGCTCAGTTTAAATTTCGCACGATTCTCTTACTGTGAAACCGAGTTGTGGCGCCAAACCAATTTCCGACTGAACCTCTGGAGTTTGCTACATGTAGTTTGCATGAACGCTCATAGATGGCGCAATGATTCCCACAGTTCCCTTTTGGAGGTTTCGTTCAAGCAGCCGTAGTAATGAACAAGAAAATTGATTTCTGGAATCGCCAAAATACAGAAGGGTTAACACACAAAGGAAACAGTTTAGTGTTTCATTTGACCCCTGTATTGTATGCAAAGGAATGCTTTCACAGCAATAGCAGCTGCGAACCAGCGGCGCTACAATCCAGTTACATAGATGTTCACATGTTCTGAATTCACCAAAAGCAGCGGAGTTGACTGTCCTGGTTTATCTAATTCTTCAAAAAATAAGTCCTTTATGGTAATAATTTATGTATAATTACTTAATTGTTCCACTACTTAGACATGAAGAAATTCGACAGTATCGCCTCGTAAATTAAAGGTTTAAACAAACAAACAAAAAATTAATATTTCTAAATATCTCCTCACTTCTAAAAAAATAAAAAAATAAATCCTTTACGCCAATACCTTGTGAGTAATTAATTACTTAGTTATTCCACTTCTTAGACCTAATGAAAGTCGACAATACCGTTTCGTGAAGTCTACTGCTGCGTCTAAACAAAACCAAAAACTAATACTTTTTAAACATGCTGCTGCAGGTTGAAAAAAGACTGTCTTTCAGAGTTTCTGAAATTAACATAGGTACTACCTAAATTTATTTTCGAGATAAAGGTTTTTCAAATTTTCTAAAATTGTTTTATTTTATACTAATATACAATTCTTGATATTTTAAAATTCTATAACACCAATAGGGTAGCGGAAGTCGTGAATTCTTGTAATTATAATATACATATAATTGGTAAATGTGGGAGAGGTACACTAAACTTAGGCTCGGAACGTTTGCTTCCCAAAGTTCCTTTTCAACTAAAATTTATCAGTTTAGGTTATCTTTAGCGCCGTATGTAGTAAAAGCAGCGGGCGAGATGGCTCCGCGGTAACGTGTGAGGTCGTGGGTTCGATTCCCGTGGCCTACCTTCCTGACCCATAGGTTTCACCACGTCGCTAGGCGAATGATGAGAAGGATAAGTACATATCCCGAATTTCCTGTCCTTCCATTCCTCTTCATTAATCATTTCATTCATCGTTCATCTCATTGGTGGTCCCAAATAAGAGACAGTTGCTGAGTGATGATGCATGTTCATTCTGCACCAAATTATATTCTGAGAACACGTGATGGGAAAAGTGGGTAAGATGTGTGAGAGGCCGTCAAAGGGCACCTGGAGAATGCTGTGAATAACAGCCTTTCATATTCCTTTTTGTTCTAACAACGGTCATTATTGCTTGGAGAGACAATTATTTATTTGTTATAAAATAACACCTTTGAACAGGTTTTGATCTTCCCCAAAGCATCCATCTTCTATTAGTGCAGTTTCTGAATTTATCAACACAAGTAAGAAAGTTGATGATAGGATCTCTTATTTGAAGCCCGTTTTGAAAATCCTCGTTATTCTTACCTGTCATTTCAAAAGAACTGTGTAAATAACAGATAATTACCTATCGTTCATGGTGTAAAATTTTAAAACAGATACTTTTAGGAATGCAAAGCACCATACATAGATTAAAAATATTTAAACTGGTAGATCTGATAGCCAATAGTTACCTGGGAACTTTACCTTAGCTTTTGAGACCCCTGAATAAAATAAGCACTTTTAATAAAAATATGTAGGTGTGTGTGCGCGTGCGTGTGCGTGTGCGTGTGTGTGTGTGTGTGTGTGTGTGTGTGTGTGTGTGTGTGTGTGTGTGTGTGTGTGTGTGTTCCATAACTCAATGAAAAGTTAGTTTAAAAACCAAACTTAGTAGGTATTTAAATTCAGCAGTATTCAAGGGTGTAAGACAGAGATTTTCAAGAAAAGCCCCCACTGCATACTATTATTTACAATTACTTTTTTCTAGCATTTTTATTTCCTCAAAAATCGTTCTAACGGTTTTTAATTAAAATACATGATAAGATATTTGCATGACAAATGAAATGTGCACTTTGAATTTTCTTGGAATAGTCTTTGAAGTCTCATTCATTCTGAATGACTTTAGCTAAACCTTAAGTGATGGACAAAATCTAACTACACACAAAACGCAGATCTCGTTATGGAATTAAACATTTCCGACATATTCATTGTTATTAGTTTGCTTATACGTTTCTCAAATGGAAAGTTATTATTGTTCCGCTCTTAAAAGTGTTGACTATAGAGTAAAACTGCTGCATTCCCTAATCCCAGTGTACTTACAAGGAAATAGGCAATGAATCTGTTTCTGAAAATGTTTAACTCTATTAACATGAGGTAGAAAGAAGAAAACTCGTTTGTAAGGATGGTTTGTAAAGCCATGGAAAAATTATTGAGCGCTTTAGAAGAGCAGGATACTTCTAAGGCAGTGTTGCAGCGCGGTATACACAAGTCGATATTTCCAATATGCAGTTGAGTTTATTGATAATCTCTGATCCATATGTTATCGTCTGTCGGATACACAAATAGGCCGTGTCGTGAATCACCACTCGCATCTGTATACATATTCACAAATGTAGTCCCAGAAGTGGCATTTAAGGCACGAAGGGCCTCAGGAGTGGCGCTTAAGGCACAAAGGGCCACAGTGCCCCATGCGCATGACGGTTTCTCGGATCCCGCCATGATCTGTAGGTAGCTTATCCGGTTAAAGGACGTTTATTAAATCATCAAAGCAAGCAAGAAATAGACATTCTAGGTAACAAAGAATATCTCGGAAATGTTAACTCCACAAAAATTGTTTTGATATAACTTGTGTGCTACAACATGATCTGCGTTTTTAGATTTTGTCTGTATCTATGTTTTGAGAAAATAAAAAATAACGAAAATTTTTCCAAGTAACAAGTAGTCTGAGGTGAGCGAACTTCAAAAATTCGTGTCTCATCCTAGAAAGATCCTGAACTTAAATGCCTGTTTTATGTTTGATTTCAAATAAGGACAGACAACTTTTTCTAAAATTCTAATGTGTTACATTTAGATGATTTTATCTACACTATATAGTTTATTATTAGATAAACAAATTATTCTCCTCGTTTATTTTTCTGTCTACTTCATATTGAACTAAACTCTGCAGAAATGCCGAGTTCCACATTTCATTACAGATACAAAGGGAGAAATTGGTTAAAGCGACCTTAAATGAAGCTTTATAAGAAACAAAGGCAGAAACGATAGAAACAATTGAATATCGAAAAAACTTTAAAATATGACAAATTATTAACAACGAACTACCATTAATAAGAAATATCTCGGAAATGGCTAACGACAAAAAGGTTGTTTAAAATGAAGTGTGTGTTTTAAAGACATTTTCTTAGATTCGCTTTACTTTTATAGTACAGGAATGTACTAAGGTGTGATTTTCTCACTTTAGAGTAACTTCCCGGAAACTCCTCCATACAATTTTTCACCCTTAAGCAGCTTTTTCTCAGCTTCCATACTGAGTAGCAGAATGAAATTTTTACCACATATTCCCTACATATACTTTGGCGTTTCAACACAAGGGTTGCTTAATAATGCAATTATTCACAAAAATATAAAATATTGACTAAATATTTCATGGTTTTTATGTAAGACAACTTTTTTAAAAATGTTGTAAATAATATCTGGGGAACCTTTTTACAAATGGTGATGTTAAAAGTTTACATAGGCTTTCAAGATATGGTAAACATTTCAGCTTCCTATACTTTGCAGCGTTAGAGAAAAAGGTATATGTACCTATAAAGGCGTTTTTAACATTGTTAACATAGTCCAGAGTAAACTCCCGTGAACGCTACCAATTATAGAAGATTATACAACATTCCTTCCCAATGAAGAGAAAGTACAGGCTGTTCACAGTAAATTCAAGATATACCTACGCTTTGTGATGTAAATATGTTTAATACACAGCATCTTAACAAAATCGTTAGAACCATTTTTGAGAAATTACAAAATGTCCAGAAATCGTCCATGGAAAGCGCAGTTTAAAGTCCTTAAAAAGTTAAAAAGTTTATGTCCAAATTTTGGAAAAAGCAGAAATTGAATACCAAGTTTGTTATTCCATTGACTTTTCGTTTTTGAGTTATACTGTTCGCAGATACCACAACCGCGCGCGGATGTTTACAAAAAATTTCTTTTAATTCAGGAAATATCTTAACGTCTGTTTCCTGTGAAATCTCAATAACAATGTTTGGTTAAAATGTAATACTTCCTTTACTCACTAAATCAAGCAATATACATAATAAAATTACTTATTTTCCCATTCCACAAAGCATAAGTTTTCATGAAATGTCGGTTTGGTGGTTGGGTGCTCGCCTACCGATTCCAAGGTCGCGGGTTCAAATCCGCCTAGATTTATGGTTTTTAAGTATGCTTAAGGTAAATATTCACATTGGGAACAGAAATCTATATTTTTAACCAGAATTATTTTTTTTATTTTTGGGCTGGGGGTTAATGATTGCCATAATAAACTTAAAATATTGGCGCTACCAACACTTAAAGATGATTTCCTGGTTAACCATACAAGAATTCAAAGTTGAAATTGTCATATATTTTTTCAAATGCTGTAGCTTCTGTAAAAATATAGGTATTTCAGACTATAATATACCAATTTGTTCCTCTGAACATGTACAATGATTTGAGCCTTAATTATGTCACGTAAACTGGTTGTTTGAAAGTTTATGAATTTTGAAATTCAAAATTCCTCTTTTACCAACTGAATTTTTGTTTAAATGGCGTTTTTGTAATTTATCTTAAAACCATCATAGTTCACATCATGCCCTGTTTAATAGGCTTCAAGCTTATGTATGAATGAAGTGTGTAGCATAATACTATTTCCTTGGGATCGAAAAAGTTTTATGTTGAAAATTTTATCGAGAAATATTGAAATGAGACTTCTACAAAGTTACGTGCCCGGGCTAACCTGATTGTACAAATTGTACAATTAAACACACTTCTGGTAACAACATGCAAACTACGTATAGCTTCCTTTTTTTAACTAGAATGTCAGGACTATTGTATTACACAAAATTGAAAAAGTTGAAAGTTTTGGAAAAAGAATCACCATTTCCAACGTGAAGATGTTATGTGTCTTAAAAGCAACAGCCCCATGTCAATAGATGGCGTGTAGAACTCCTGCAGGAAGAAATTCCGGCACACCGGCGGACTGATATGGCCATGGTAACTGATAGCGTCGTTAATATACAAAATATGTATTTAGCTTAATCGGTAGAGCATCTGGTTAGTGCGCAAGGGCTTCCGGGTTCGATTCCTGGCCAGGAGTTGGGAAAATTTCTCTAGCCAACATTATTCCCCAAGCTCCCAGAGTTTGCAAGTACGAATGAGAAAGTGAATGTGTGTGTAAATTTAATGTGTAAAACGCCTAAAGAATCAAAACCTAATGTTGCCAATAGGCAATACGTTCCACAAGAGAGATCGCCGATATGACCATTGGAGTCTAAGGAGGGATACAAATGGAATATTAAAAATATATTTATTTCCGTGACATTCTGACATTTTTTTGGGTGGAACACAGTAACTCCTCTACTTAAGTAAATATGTAGCAGAAACAATAAAGATTCAAAATCGGTGATGGCCGTATTAAGGGCAGGTTTCTACAATCAGAAGGAGAGATAACGACAGGAAGTACAGTTCAGAGATACTGGGGCACTATAGAGGAAGGACGTCGCCAAACAGAAAAACAAATATCAATAACTCTGTTATCGACTGGTCGCCGTGCTGACTTCCCATACCAGAAGTCCCATATTCAATTTCTGGCTGGAGCGAGGAATTTCTTCTTTAACCATAGGGTTTTGCCAATTCTGCAGACTTAGAGAGAACGAAAGAGGGACGAATTCGAGTGGATTTTAAATAACGAAGAATTAAAGATTAACGTTAAACTATCGAGTCAGCAACATCTAGGAAGGCTGCTTCTATGATATGATAGTGAGCATTTTCAATTTACAACCCAGAGGTGCCGCATTTGATTCCCCACTGCAGAGAAGACATTTGACTTTAATAATTAAATCTAATCTCCACATAGCTTGGCCCGACCGTCCTTTGTTGAACGCCGCGGTCGGCAGTAATAGAGATACGATTTTTGTACAGTCATAAGGATAGAATAAAATTCTGTCTAATTATAATATGAATATCTATCTTTTTAAAATATTTACCTAAGCATAGTACTGATCATATTCTGAGTTCAGGAGTAAAAGCTGCATCTACCACATTCGGCAGCTCTGGTAGGAGGGTCTGCCTTCATTTCTAACTTTTTCACCTACTCTAGTCATATATTAGCATCAGTGATATTTGGTGGCAGTGGCGTAGCCTGATTAGCAGACTCAGGCATGTAACTTAATGAATATTGTAAAATTCGTTAAAGTATGACCAAATTACCCTTCGGAGTTTTCATCTTTTACCATTTTCTCAAACAAATGTTCTATAATATTGAGGGCATGATTAACGAGAGAATCAGCTTTTCGGTCAGAACTTACACCTGTAAATCAAATAAACCTCTCTTCAACATTTCCGTCCACATTACTATAACAAACAGTACAGAGTTGTTCTTCACTATTAATGTCAGCACTTTCATCTAATATCAACAAAACAAAGAAGACATCAGAAATTTCCTTCTAAATTCCATGCATCATGCCGGCACTCACATTCAGGTGAAGTTGCACGACAAAGTGGACTTTCCCAAGTGTTCCTTCAGAGAGAGATGTCACATATTCGGAATCCATTTTAATATGCATTATAGTTGACTTTGTCTGAAAATTCATTCTCATTGTGATGATAGAAGGTTAGAAAACATGCAGTTCGCGTAAAATGATAAAGCAAAGCTCTACTCTTTTTCACTTCATTGTTATGTTGTACAACTGAGAGCTCATAATGATTATTCTATGAAAATTCTAATCTTGGAGTTATCCCCAAACATGTTTAGTTGCTCTTCGCATATTATGTGATTACAAGCATAGCTTTTATGTTTTATTTTTTCGGCCGCCTTACAAACCTTATTTAAATCTTCGTAACCGCTGAAATTCCCGAGGCACTTTTCATTTGGAAAAAGGAAAGATCGACAAAATAATTTGTTTAAAGCCTTACAACCGCACAGCCAGGATTCAATGTTCGTCGTTATACTGAAAGCAGAATTTGGATGACCTGCTTTAATCACATAGAGATTTTTAGAGAAAGTTTAATGTTTGGAAAGATTCTTGTCGATCACACGTTTATTTCACTTTTTGTCGCAAGAGCGGCCGGAAACGAAGTTTTGTTTGGTGCTGTAGCTGTGATCATGATGTGACGTCATGGATGCACACCGCCTGTGTGCATACCTTCGTCCCAGAATCCGCGGAAATCTTAACCTATATTTGCTTTAATAATAAGTAACCAAGTGTCCAAATCATGCTCAAATGACCATAACTAAAGAACACACACAGAAGAAACAAAACAAGTTGTAAATTACTCCCTATTCAGGACTATAAGTGCAATTCTGTGAGCGCGATTCTTCACACAAGATGTAGTCTACCTCGGTACATACCTTGAGTTAAACGCACAACACCAGTTTTCTCCAGCTGAAGGCAGATGCCGTTGACCCAAGCTGTACGTACTGCTGCAGAATGGCGCAAATTCAAATTGTTATGTTTACGAAAGCTTGATCTTTAATGCATTAAAACGATTATGTACCACAAGATACCAATTTTGCAATCACTTTGAGGAAACTTGCAGGGTATGTAATACATCTCTCACATCCATTTACACTACCTCCTGTTTGCTGAAGCTCAAGTATTGCTCAACATACCCTTAACTTATTAAAGGCGCAGATAAAGAAGTACCAAAAGTTGACGCAGCCGTCCGTAAGAGTCTTACTTGCCACCCACTTCTCCTGTGCAGAGTTCATGCTTAGCGAAACGGAAGGCAAAAGGAAAGTCAACCTACAAACTGTAACGAAATAGAAAAGTTACATTCATGCTAAATATTCTAAGAACCTTTTCGGAAACGGAAAATGTTTATATAAAGTTAGAGTCTCATTATGCAGCGTTCCTTTTCCGCAAAAAGCATTGAATTTTAATTCCACTTTTTACCCATTCGTTGTGCTTGAAGTTCCAGGAGGTGGCAGGACTAGAGATAAGCCCATCTGGCCGGGGAAGTCATTTGCGATGCAAAGTAGGTAGTATGGATCCCAGGGGAGCTGGATTTTGCGCCCGGGCTTCGTTTAGAAATATATACTCCTTGTGGTATAGTAACTTCCATAGAGCAGCATCGTGATTCCATTAACACCTGACTTTTCCCGTCATTTTACCTGCTAGAATGCAGCCACCTGCTTTTCACAGATTTGATGTGACGCACAGCTTATTTCACATTCTTTTGTACAGATGATACAATTCTTTAGACAGTTCTATAATAGTCATTCAAAATTGGGTATAGTACAGCGTATTAAGTTACTAGAATATGTTGTTTGCTAATGCTGGATTTCTGACAATGAAGTCATTAATCCTCTTGCTCTCCAATATTTTTCACTGATGGATGGGGCATTAGAAGTGGCCGGGCATATTTGAAGGTGGTCTCGATCCATTTCCTCTTGCAGATCACATAGAGGACAGAGTGCCAGACAATCATGTCCTGTAATCAACCTGAAGGTTGCAACTGCTGTTTTTCGAGAATAATCAGGAATTACTGTTTGAATGTTTGGTAGTTCCCATCTTTTATTTTTTGATTTTTCATAGTAATATTTTTCAATAATATTTTTGAATTCAGAGTTGACTAATCTTTTAGCTGCATAAAATGGTAGATTAACTATTGATTTCTGCACATTGCCGATACCCTTTTTGCAAGAAAATCAGCTTTCTCATTACCACTCAGTCCACAGTGAGCTGGTATCCATTGGAAGACTAGGTGTTTTTGAAGTGCTGTAAGATGGGTAAGGATTTTCCAACGTTCTATAATAGTTTGGTTTTTTGGTGACAACTTGGAAGTAATTGCTATAATTGCTGCCCTGGAATCTGAGAGAATAACTGCTTGCTGAAAATGTGAGATTCTGTACAAAAGATTTTGTAGGGCCATTCGAATTGCTTCAATTTCTCCATCAAGAATATGGGTGATAGAAATTCACGGTTCTCTGCTTTTTGGAGTTTCTTTACTACATCGGCTGCTGAATATACTCAGCAACCCATGTAATTTAAGGCACTTTCAGGTATCTTCTGCCGTGATTCTATGACACATGCAACTTTGTAATTTTATACATCGTCTTTCCATAAGATATGCACTTTTGGTGGGAGTTTTCATAAGCGATGAAAATGTATACCGCACAGAAGTTCATTAAACTGGTTCAACTCTCAGTTGAAGTGCAATATTATTTTCTCTACATATAGGTAAAGGATGTATTGTATTCCACCAAAAATTCGAAGAAATACCAACTTTTCATTAAATTTGTAGGAGAAAGTAATAAATCCTAGTATTACTACTATAATTCTAAAAGCTGCTACGTGGGTCACTGACTATAAGTAAATAAATGATATGCGTGATTTGTGTGTATTAACATTAATTGACTTCTCCCACTTCAACGGAAACAGGTACAGCCATGGAAAAAATGACTGAGAGCATTAGAAGAGCAGAATATTTCTAAGCCCCATTCGTGTTGCAGAGCGGTTTACACAAGACGATATTTCCAACATGCAGTTGAGTTTATTAACAGTCTCTGTTCCATTTGTTATCGTCTGTCGGACACACAAATTGGCTGTGTCTTAAATCAGCTATCACAAAGCAACCGACTTTGAAAAGATTTGTCTATCGCTTTAGCTTACAGTACTTCTATATACCTATACGAAATGTGTAGGTAAATGAGTAATGAAAGTTTATCTGTAGACAGAAGTATACATTTTAAGCATAGCTATGAGGGTGAGCAGAGAAAGTCGCGTGAATTTAACATGTGAGATTTTCTGGGGGGAGGAGGTCCCTACAAGTATGAGGTATTGTTACACAAACTCTGTCGCTCAGAAAACTACACAGGTAAAATAGCACACATTGTTAAACCAGGTGGGCGAGAGACTCATGCACAAGAACTCATACTAATTATATTTTGAAACACTCATTCATTTTATTAATGGACTTCGTTGTTGTATGGGCAGTTGCAGAATTCTGTTAAAACCACCCATAATATTTCTCTTCTGTAATCTCCTGAAATGCTTCATCTTTATATTTCTGTATGTATGGACGTCTTGTAAAATGTGCGACCAGAATATGCCCTGCGCGACATTGATATTTTGAAACTTTCTCTTCGAAAAACACATAAATTATACATTATTATAAATTCATAGCATATTGATTCAAACATACATTGAAGATGATTTTATACTTTATTGGAGCTCCTTTATCCTTCAAACACAGTAAATTTACTCTTTTAGGATACTCTTTACCTACATCGTATGAAAATCAATTCGCCAAACTGCATGTTATGTAATAATGACAATCTCATGACCTTCGAACATCTCAGAAAGTGTGGTGTACTCCAGAGATTATGGAACGGAACAAATGGTAATTTCTATTCGGAAGCCGAAAACTGATGGCAAATGGTTCACAAGTCTACAGCATTATATTTAATAAATAAGGATACTCTTTACAATATTCCTACACTCTTGTACAGCAATGCATTCCAAAATTCGGATGTCTCGAAATTTTCGGCCTGAGAGAGCTACTCCTCTACCTTCCCATGTCATATGGATATAACTGCCATAGTTCTATCCTACGGGACGATATAACCCTCGGATTACCACTTCGCTCCAGGTCTGAAAATCTGCCGCTTTTCCTATGTTTTTATTGTATGTGCCACACGCGTTTTGGTTATTCCAGTTGAATTGCAATATCTCTGTATAACTTGCCGCACTTATGAAAAGCAATCGCTAGGCATTTAATATCCCTCTTTGCGTTTTTACCCATTTTTACTTAATCTCAATAAGCACCGGAACAAAATGGAAGCTACAAGGCAACCGAATGTCAAGGCATCCTAACAATGTCCACATTGCAGCATTCAGTAGTACGATTTGCAGTATAAACAGACTATAAACAGACACCGCTTCGACTTCGCTGGTTCATTCATCATAGGAGTGAATCCATTGCTCAATTGCTAATTCATTTCCAACTTCTTTTAAAGTTATAAACATCGTGTCAATTGTCCATAAACGGTATACGATAGCAATGCCATATTTTAAATATTCTTCACATATATGCCTTTCTCTTCAGAGCAAAATAAAACTGTCATTATATTATCATGTTAACATCTCCAAAGAAATTTAAAAATGAGATTTTTTTTTCTAAAATTTAAAAAGTCATAAATCCTTAAAAATAATTAAATCTATATATATTTTTTTAAATGTAACCTTTAATAATATTTTTTGACAAAACATAAGACCACTGGCCAAAATATTTTAGGGACAGTGTATTTGGGTGAAATGTGCAAGTATCCTTAAACTTTTGGTAGGAGCTGTACTAGTGCAATCCAAGCTGTGAAGTGCTTGCAGGACACTGTTACCATGATTATGAAAATGGTAAAGGCCTTTGCATGAAGTTCCATTAGTTCTTGGCCTCTTTTTAATGTTTCAGGTAACTTATCAGAATTTTATCAAAAAAAGCTTGCACTCTTAACCATTCTTCTAACTCGTTCCTTGTTGAAAATAATTATGTTGAATTTCAAAACAAGCTTTACGGCATTTATTTTATTTTAAGTTTCAATTGCTTAAATCACAAACTATTATAAGAAGTTGCTTAGAAAAGGGCATGAATTTAAAAATACCTTTCTTTGAACAAAAAATATTTACTTTTTTTTTTTTTCCCCCTCAGTTATTCAGGAAAGATTCAATATTGATGTGTCACAGAATAAACGGACAGTCATATGCAATAGTATAATTGACACAGTAACTTCTGTGCTATGCCACAAATGTGTTAAGCCCTTTGCTTTGCGATTAAAACGTGTATGTGCGTTTCTAGCACCAGCGGTTCTGTGGAACACGCCTTCCGAGTAAAATATAAAACTCCGGCCGTCGATAGCAAGCGACATTTGGAATGTCCGGAGCGTGGAGTAAAAATGCGCCATGGTGAGAGGGGTGGATTTACGAGGTCATTATATGCACGTTCGCGGAAGAGTGAGCACCAAGTAAAATGTTGTAGTCACCATTCATAAAATACCACAGGCCACGGAACTAAGTGCTGATTACCATTAAGTTACATATCCTCGTATTTAAACGCGCTATCTTGTGATCCCCAGCACAATGATTCGTTACTACCGGAATTCTGGTACACTGGAGAATTCACTGTAAAGAAAATAAATTATAGATTTATGCCAAAATTATAAAATGATTAAAACGTAACAATAGTATCAAATTCTTTAATGTTTAAAGGTGAAATGTTCATGTTTAAGCATGATACTTCGAACATTGGTGTTCACATAATAATCTTCGTTACAGATATATCAGCACTATTGGTGCTCGTACTGTATGTAATTAGAGCAACCAAAACATAAACAACGGTACCATTCGAGTATTCGTTTCGTGGTGTAAAGGTTGGAGTCCCTGCCCAGTAATGATGGTTAGAATCTCGATCCGTTGACTTATCTGGATGAAGTTTTCCCGGCATGTTTCTTTATCCTCAAAAGATAAACTTCGAGTATATCTAATTCCTGGAGCCTCGGGTTATTTACATTGAAGCGCATTTTCACCACTCATTGTCCCTGAGAAGTTATAGGTATACCGGGGTAGTTTTCTCCTTCCTGAGAACCAAACCAGCGCAAAAAAAATCCCCCTCTAATCGCCCTCATTCAAGTCTACGATCAACAGCAACAAGCCGAAGAACAACAACATTTTGCAAACATTTAAAAGCCCCCCCCCCCCCCCCCGAAACACAGAAAACATGCCCACATAAATAGCAAATACGAAGTGCAGCAGCATTAAATCAAAGAAGTTTCCGACCACTAAATCGGTTTTCTTGGGCCATGACGGTGGATAGTTGTGTGACCACGGGGAACAATATACGAAAAATGAGAAAAAAAATACATAAAAAGAAAAGAAGAAACATGCGTAATACCATATATATAAGATAGAAATATATTTTAATCCCTTTCTAATAAAAAGAAAAGTTGTAGCAGCCCAACTGAAAGGTCTGTGTCCAAGCATTAAACTCAAAATCCTAAACTAGACTCAAGAGGGGCCCACTCCTTATTTTGTTTGTTTTTGTTTGTCCTTCCTGCGGATTGGTAACTAGGCAAGCCTGCCTTTTACAGACGATGCGAAATGCCAGTGCTGTCAACACCATTCACTAGACCCTGATTAGGATTAGGATTACCGACCGCTGCTTAGCGTGCTCCAGTAGCACAACGGTTAGTATGCTGGAAAGTCATGAAGTTCAAATCACGCCTGCCAGTAAATAAGGTTTTTATTCATTGCTGTTTGTGTTTTTAGAACGTCCTAAACATTAGATAAAAGGAGGATTTGTCTATAAATAAGAAGTTTGTAAGTTATAATTACAATATTATTATGCATTTGTTTGTGATGTCCGTTAAAGCATATTCTAACAATCTGCATTTTCATGAGATTCACATAATTAAACTAATTAAATGTAACTATACTTCTGCGCCAAACTATGTTGTTGTCTAATGCCAGATCATTGGCCCTAGTGTTTTCTAGTATTTTTCTTCGATGGAACTGATGGTGGATAGTTTGTCGCGTCATAAGATGTTCTGTCATTTCCTTTTCATTATTTCACACGGGGCAGTTGGGAGTTTTGACAATTCCTATTCTGTTCAGATGTTTAACCAGGTATCATGTCTGGTAAACAAGGCTGAACTTCGCCACAGCTGACGACCGCGCCGCTTCAGGGTGACTTCTGGATTGTGAATAATACTATTCCGTTTTTTCTCTCCTTTGCTTTGTTTTGTAATTCTCGTCTGAATGTATCTCTGATTTTTTTGTTATAATTTTTTAATGGATGAAAAAGGGAACGTTATTTTTTTCTTTTGGGTAATTTTGCAGCCTTACTTTGCGAGTATACCTGTTGTCTCATTTCCTACGACAAACTATCACATCTCGTTCAATTTACTAACAAGGTATAAAAAGTACCTTCAAGTAGCAGTATTTGAACCTGAAGCCTTCACCACTGAAGGCCAACGCACACACTGTTACGCTGCCAGAGCAATTTTGAGCTATAAATTGAATTGCAATCCATTTAGGACAAAATCCTGGAAAAGGAGGTAATATTGCAATGAATAAGGTGAATTTAACAATTATTTGATTATTTATTGAATTAAAAGTTTGCTAAATGTAAGATAAATTGATTATAGCTGTGTCAATTCAGCGACGGTGGTGCATAGCGGCCATTTCTGCCGAAACTGATACGACGCGATGCTGTGGACAGTGTTTGCGGCATAGCCTGTAGAATGGAGGGACTGCATAACTTCTCAATCCATAGGCTGAGACGACTCACACGGTATGTACGAGGATCACTAAGAAAATTTTGAGATTTGAGAAAATGAAAGTTGATCCACTCGAATTGGATGCAGCAAGGGATAGCCCCATCTTTTATGAGTAAACTAGTATCAAGTTCAAATTTTTAAAACACAGACAAAAGTATACTACAGTTTACGTGATCTGTCGTTCCAGGTTTTTCTTTATATTGCTTCTTTAATTACTTGAAAACTACACTGATTTTTCAATTGTGTAAAAATTATTTTACATGGCTTTTGGCTGCTAGAATGTTTTAAACTTTCTAAAGTCACTACACAAAATGGTCAACATTTCAAAGAAAGGCGGTCGAAATGACACGATAGGGAAGGCTAAGATATTTTTAAAATGTTGTGCTTAATTACTGTATCTTACCTGTAGCGTAGTCTGATGCGATGACAGTTGTGGGCAGTGCATTCGAGCTGTAAACACGGCTATTGCGGCGCCGGTAGCGTCTCTCGTGGGCTGTAACAGAACAATGGGTATGTTCATAAACTGAATATTGCTGAAGCATTATCACAACAATACACTATGAAAGACATATGAAAGACGTACAGATTGATGTTGGAGAAGGGAAGAGGTGGTGTTCAGGACAAAATTGTACACACTAAAGCTCAGATCGCATTTTGCACTTGTAAATATGATTGTTAAAGGTAATTTTTATAGAGATAAATTTTATATAGGCATGTAAGATGTATTGTAATAGGAAACATATATTTGTCAATTTGTTTCATGTAATTATTCGCCTATAGTATAATGTTCCTGGTAGGAAAAAGTTAGAAACCGTAAAAACGCCTCTGGTAGCTGAAGCACCCGAGAGTTGCTGTTTCCAGTGAAGTCTTTTGTAGTCCTACGAGGAAAAACATATATTACCTCTTGTTGAACATTTTACAAAATTATGTAGGTCAAATTGTCACCAAAACAGGGTGAAAAGCCATGAACAAATCCATCAGCCTATGACATTTAAAAAAGATCACGTCGACGGAGTTCGCGCTGGGATGAGCGCGATAAAACAGCCAGTGGCGCAAGGCTGCTTAAGCTGTGCAGGAAAAACTCAGTATAAAAGCAAGGGAAACCTCGCATGTGGTTAAGCCCTAAAGGGCAGGTACACGTATGACACACCTCGGGCTGCTCTCAGCCTGCCAACATCACGGACGGATTTCACAGTTTGAGCTGGTATTAATAACAAAATCCCCGCCCGTCTGCAGGGTGATATTCGTGCACAAAAGTTGAAAATAAGATTCCGCGGAAATACAGTAAACCAGCTTAATGCAGTACAACTCCGCAAGGTGACAAGCGTCGCGCGCGAGAATTACAAGGAAGCATGCGGCGAAGGTATAACTAGAGAAAAAATCTTAAGTGCGTATGTCACGAGGCATTGTGAGTGATATAACGTTATTTTGCCAGGAAATACCCACGGCGAGATTAGTGAATGGAAATATAGTATCAGTTTTTAGAGGCAAATTTGTGTAATGAATATCCCAGTTCCGTATTTCTCGAGCTGAGATTTTCCTACCGCTTATCTACCTGTAGGCCAAGGTCCTTGTTTCTCCGCTGAGGAAACCTAGACAGAGCAAATCTTTCTCCTGCCTCCAACAGTAACAGTGAACTGCAACGCAGAAAGCAGAAAGACGCTGCGCTGAGGAAAGCAAGCTTTAGAGAGATCGAACCAAAGACGCCGACCAGCCGACCAGCCGACCAACCAGTCAGCCTGCATTGTCGACGTTCATGTAACCGAGGCAAATCCCGTCTCAAATTACAAGAACAGCCATGAATGTCCAGCACTTTTCCCGCTGTTTTAACTCCCATAGAACATTTTGTTGTAATAATTTATTTTCCAAAGAGATAAACAACGAACTGCCAGATTGTTTACAACGAAACGGTGGCATAGCAATTAAGATGAATTATTTCTGTGCAAAACGAAAAGACATTAATTGCTATAAGTAGAAGGTCGTTTGTTCAGAAATCAACACTGCAATGTGAAAAAAAAAAAAATAATAAATCATTCGATTAAACCATTATCACCTTAAGTTAACCCGCCTCTGTAGCGTAGTGGTAGCGTGTCTGCCTCACATCCAAGAGGTCGCGAGTTCGAATCTCGCTCATGGTGAGTTATCCGTATAAGTATTTTTCTCTCCCCCCCCCCCCCCCCGAAGTTTTCCCTTATCCTGAGAAGACGAATGTCGAGTAACTTGAAGATCTATGGACCTCGGACTCATTTGAGCATCATTTTACCCATTTCATTCACTCACATTATGACACTAAGTTGGAGGACGTTGATGAAATAGGGAAAAAAAAAAAAAAAAAAAAAAAAAAAAAAACTTTAAGTTACTTAAACCGAACGAGATAACCCTGGGGTAACCTATGACGCTCCTTTCATGCGGTCGCAGTCAAATGCTGGGGTAGTTTCTCATCTACCACGATTTCCTTTGCCTTATTTCCCTTTCATTCCTTTACTTCTCAGTTTCAGATGTGCTCCTGGGTTTCGTGGTGTTGTGCGGTGGCGGACAAATGCAACTCAAAGGCTACTTGGTTGTTGTTGTTGTAGAGTTTAACGCCCGCTTTTACTACTACGGCACCGCAGGAGGTGACACTGATGATACATGAAGATGGAGCACCGGTGGAATGAGATGGCGGGGGAAACCGGAGTACCCGGAGAACACCCGCCCTGACGCCGCTTCGTCCACCACGAATACCACATGCGGGTCCCTGGGATCGAACCCGGGCCGCCTAGGTGGAGGCTACTTGGTCAAAGATAGTTTACCACTCTAGGCAACTCTAGTAGAGCGACGGGTCTTGGAGCCTACAACTGTTAGGGACCTCCGCGCATCGTTGTGCGCCAGGACTTTGTTTTAAAGCTTCCATGCTGCCTCTTGGACAAAGCGTAACAATACACAAATGATCAATAAGAACATCTAAATGGTTGTATAGGGCAATAAAAATAGAACAAAGACATGCGACGAAAGAATGCAAAAAGGAAGAAATAATGTTTTGATAAGAAAACTAAGCATTTAAATTGAATGAAGTTTTTAAAGTGTTAGCAAATCTTCATTTGGAAAAGATTGAGGTATCACTGTGGGTTCGGAAAATTCACGATATGGTGTGATGAGAGCCAGAAGAAGAAAGATAACAAGGACAAAATGAGGTGATTTCCTAACAGCACTAGTGATCCCTTTAAAGCAGATATCCCAATGGAGTTAATGTCTATAGTACCTAAGCCCAACGTTTTGCAGGTGTCACCAAAGAACTTGGAAATTGTTCCACGAGCACCAATAAACAGCATAATTATCTGTGGTGCTGAGGAGTATTGGCAGGCTGAGGACAGCTCGAGGTGTGTCTTACGTGTACCTGCCCTTGTCAGAGGTCAACCACTAATCTGACGGGATGTGGGGTTCGCAGGGTGGCGGATGTAATTGAGGTTGGGGTATCCCAATCATCTCAATGTGATCTAAAGAATAGTTTTCACTATAATATGGTCCTGTTGGCTGGTAGATTCTTATTTTCTCTCTGTTTATTTTACGTAGCTTTAACTGCCTATACATATTGCGACGGATATCTTTACAATGTATTAGGAGGTACCTCGTAGATCGATATGTGGCGGAGAATTAGCCTTCAAGGTCTCACCCCACATCATCTTCCTTCATCATGAGTCCATGAAGGGACCAGTGCAGGGCAGCTGTATCTCCGCCTCTGTGGCATTAGTATGGCATCCAGTCTATCTGCTCTCATTACCTGTGTATAGGTGGCCCAGCATTCACCATTGCCATCTATTTTTAATTTTTACTATTGTTTTAGACTTAGGGTTGAACTTTGGGTCGTGGTATTAAATATCCAATCCGATATTTACCTTAGTGACTGAGGTAAACCATGAAAACCAGCCGACCAGATTAGTCACGTGTGGGAATTGAACCCGCGACCATCCGAATGCGGACCACAGGCGCTATTCTGAGCCATCACGCTCGGCGCTGTTTTTCTTCGTCGACGTCCGTAGCTTGGGTAGGACTAGTTTCGAATAGTATTGTTGGATCTAATATGTCACCGGCATGTGGGCCAGATTTGAAGGCAATTATATCATTATACTTAATGTGCTCCCTGGTGGAGTAATTCCGGAGATCTCTTCGTGAGTCACATATCCAACCTTCTGGAGAGATTAGTCAACATGTGCCGAATTGTGTGGTGACGAATATTCCTGAGGCTTGGCCGAAGGGACAAAAGCCGGGAACGTGTCAAAGGGTTTCAAATCCGTTGCGGCAACACCGACAGGGCTATCGTCCTGACTTCGGCCCTGCACAGCTCACACAGCACCAACGTTACATGTTATCTTTAATGCTTCCCATTCAGTACTGGGTAGTCCATTGTGTAAAATCTAATTGTTAGCAGGAGTACATTCCTTAGATAAGATGACACCTTTGCCTTTGTGAGGCAGCTCACACCAGTTTGTATTCCTTATCACATAGTTCCGTTCTAATCTTACAGGGATCAACGAAGCGATCTTTACAATTAATGTATTTTGATGAAAGTGTTATTAGTAAATGGTGCAGACAATCGATCTTCTTTTGTATATGTATGGGTCCACGCCTTTTGCTAAACTATGTGAGTCAAAAATATTGGAAAAAGTATTGAGCATTTCAGACCAATGCCATAAAATAAATTATTGAAAATAAATTGTGTGTTTTAAAGAGCTCTATATTTTTGTGCAGTGCGTTTTTCTCTATCTCTTAACCTTTACTAGTTACATAAAAGTGCACAAAATTTATTCTGAAGGAAGACGATTTTACAGGCTCTAGCTAAGAAATTCAAGATATATAGTTTATTTGTCATTTAATAGTGTGACACCAATCACGCGGCGCACATCGAAGGACGGTCCAAGCTACCTCACACCACGTACCAGGCGCGGCGGGTATCAAAGGCGCTCAAGGTCAAGTTGCCCCACACCACTCATGCGATCAAACACGTGACAATAATCAGAGCGGGAGAACCAAAAAGAGTTTTCGAGATTATCCAAGTATCCGGCGGCTGGCGTATTTGTAGAGGTTGCAGAAAAGGTGAAGCTCAAGAAAGGTCCATGTTACGTCATACCTCGCTATATAAGGAGGCGAGAGGACGAGAGCAGTAATTAGTTACCAACATGAGTCGCCGCAGCAGGCAGTTTTTAGTGCGTGTGTATGTGTGTGTGTCAGCAGTGTGTGTACATCGTCGTAAGATAACGAAGCAGTTGATGAGTGTTGAGTGATCGTATCGTCACAGTGTTCGAAAGACAGAGAAAGTGAAGAGACACAGTGAAAGAAGTGAGTCAAGGTTACAGAAGAAAATAGCTGTGAGTTGTAATGTCAGTTAACGTCAGTAAAAGAGAACTGTGTTGTGCAAAAGTATTAGAAGAAAATAAAGTAGAAAAGATAACTGGACCGATTTTGTCATTTTGTCACAATATATTAAATACGTACACGCTATTTTAATCAAAACTGTAGTAACAATTATTGAGAAAACAATATGTTTCCAGATAATTGTTAGTTTGGGATAGGTTGATATTTCTGAAATTTTTCGCCCGCATCTTTTGAGGGCACTTAACTTAAATGCCATGTTTGGTATTTTCGTTTTTGAGTTATGCCTTTCACAGATATGCTCACGAAACTCC
Organism: Tenodera sinensis; assembly: GCA_030765045.1. Classification (NCBI taxonomy): domain Eukaryota; kingdom Metazoa; phylum Arthropoda; class Insecta; order Mantodea; family Mantidae; genus Tenodera; species Tenodera sinensis. The sequence continues at coordinate 32,189,868 of CM060966.1, read as the reverse complement.
CCCCTCCCCAAAATTCTTTTTTTTTTTTTATTCAGTGGCCCTTAAAACGTGTATTTGTGGTGAAACCTTGTTATCTAATGTTTGACTGGAATACGGTACGTTTTCTACTTGCTAGGTACGTGGTACAGAAAGTAAAAACACCACCATTTAATCGCCCCATAAACCGATGGAGATGGGCCTAATATGTTGCGAACTGTGCTGTTCGACGTTACAGTGTTTGTAAGAACCGTCTTTTCCTCCTTCTTTCTGCACATTACATAATTGATTTAAGGGTCTTGTGCCTGCGTTCGAGGTTTGTAAGGCACTTACTGTTACATTTTTCAAGAGAGCGGATGCGCCTTTAGTGGCTTAATGTCGGAATGATGAACTGTATGATATGATAGAAAAACAAGTGAACCAATGCGTTGTAGTTATTAAGGCAGATATTGAGTTCCTCCCTATTTCACCAAATACGATTTCAAGATTAATCATAAGAGGCAATTAGGGTAAGTAAAGCCTTGCTGCTTACTGCCAATGCAGGATTCAGAAGGAATTTTCTCCGCATTTTGGAGCCTAGGACGGTCAAGCTTCATCCTGCTTCACTGAAACTATCTCGCATATAGATGGCTCAGCATAGTCTCAAGCTTGTTACCTAAACCAATTAATTTGCTGTGTACTAATTGGAATTATTGATTTGCAAACAGACAGACAAGTGGGAAACATAACAGATGAATTGGCTAGTTAGGTAAATGCCTTGTTTCTCAAGTGCTTTTAGTGCAAGGTCTCTAAAACAGCAGCTTGGCACATCGAAAAATGACACTTTTACGACCGAGGTTTCTAAAATTGTATTTAAAGCTTTAAATGAGTTTATTGTGCTACTTTAATGGTTAACATGCGGAGATCAAAGCCAGATGAGAAGATGAAGGTACTCAGTGTCGCGAAAAGCTACGTTGTCACGTTTTCTCCAAGTAAGCGTTCGCACTCCACGCGTGGACATTTACTTCTTAGAAGAACAATGCCACGAGAAAACTAACAGAATGACTGAAGGAACATACATGCTGCAACGCTATACTTCACTCCACGTGGGGTTAACTGTGTATCATTGGCTGAAGTGACACGCTCATTGATGCAATGGAAACATCAGTGACCTCTCAGAACAAACAATGCGTGTGTTACCTGAGAGGCTTCTGTTGAACAAATGTAAAACGCATGTTAACCATTAAGAGTAGCACAAGACATGTCCGTCCACAAGAGAAATATTGCTTACCTTACAGCAGCCTACATCCGAATCTCGTATTGTTACAGTCAACGCTTCCTAGGAGGCATTCGTACGGCTATGAGAATATGTCAACAAATGGCTGCCTGATGCCTTTGACATGTATACAGTACTTAGATTACAATTATTTTATTTAATACAATTTAGAGGTATTTTGCTAAAAACTATTGTATCCCTCACGTATGCAAAAGCTGAGCCTACTTGGTATACAAACATGCCATATAAGTCGCGTATTCTTGTAGTATTTTGACTACTTTGGTAGAGTCAAATTCATTGACGGTGTGTAATTTTAGAGGCGAGGAAGGCTACAACCAATAAATGTGATTAAGGGATTCGAAACTTTCTCGACAGCTAATCATGATATAGCAGAAGCCAGCTTCGGAAGTAAATTAAAAAATACAAAGACAGTGCAATACGAAATGAGAACAAATGCCGAAAGGAAGATGCGAAGCAGGACTTTATTTTACTTTGTGAATAATGAGTGTCTATTATGGTAAAAATATGGCATGTAATTTTATTAGGTAATAATTTATCATGTTTACTTAATCTTATATAACTGCGTCACTAAAACTTTAGGGAGCAGGCAACCTAATTTGAGGTCGACAAATAGCTTCCTCGCGTGTGGCATGAAACTAAATTGGTGGTGACGTGTGATGCGTGTATTTATTTCCTCTGGGTAAGATGAGTCGCGCAATAAACGAGGCACACGTTCATTCAACAAAAAAGTTCGCAGAATTTGTGGTGTTAGCTACCACTGCAAAAGAAAGATGCCAAATTTCAGGGTATACGTATTGCGATGTGCTACCATGTAAACCAAATAGGTACTCACTATAGGCGTGTCCACTAACACATGTAGCAACAGAAAAAAGCTTTTCTTAAATTAAAAAAAAAAAAAAAAAAAAAAAAAAAAAAAAAAAACACATACACACAGAGCTTTCCAAACGTACATCGCAAACCACATTCTCTGTTTTAGTTCAATCTCAGGGATGCCGTTTTACATAGCTTTAGCTGCTAGGTCATTATACAGTGTGTCCCAAATTGACGTATACACACTTTGAAACGTTATTTCTCAGCAACGAAATGAGATAGAAATAAAATGTTTAATGTGTATGATCCAGAAGGCACTGGAATACCATAGCAGCACGTTCACCGCTCTACACGTGTTCAGAAACGAATATGGCGATCAGATTATCATTCGATAAACGTACTACCTGGCAAAGTAACCAGGAGTATTGAGCTTGGTGGTCAGAGCACTGCGTTCGCTTGTTATCTTGTTTACTAGAACAGGTAAATACTAGTACTAAGTGACAAACCCATGAGGTGTATTGGAAAGAATGTGAAATTGCCGAGTTGTTTATCGCACATACAGAACGAGTCAGTATATGTACTCTGTCCAGATGTAATCATGTCTTCGCGACATTGTCATACAACGGCAGGCACAAGAGATCAACCATTTGTGTTGCATTACTAAATGTACAAGTTATTAATATTTGCTGGTCTAGTTGAACTCTCTTGCTTGTTCCAATGATTTATTTTCTAAGTTTATTTTTGATCTTATATGTTGTTTTCCGCAAAAGGTCATTATCTTATATGTCAACAGATTTCTATTAGGCAATATATACACAAACAGCAAACGCAAAACTGAGAACGGAGGTGGAAGGGGAAGTCTTCAGGACAAGAAAAGGGGTCAGACAAGGAGATCCTCTCTCACCAAAACTCCTTTACGTGCATCCTCAAGACGATATTCAGAGAACTAGACTGCAAAGGGAAACGCTACGGTATAAATATCAATGGCAGAAGACTGTCCAACCTCAGATTCGCTGATGATATTGTATTATTTACCAACTCGCCAGATGAACTCCAAAAATGCTGAATGAACTGAACGCTAAGAGCAAAGAAGTAGGCCTGGCAATGAACCCGTCCAAGACCAAAATCATGACAAATCATACAGAGACACCAATCTTCTACGGAAGCCAGACATGGACACTAACAAAGGAACAAACAAACAAAATCCAAGTGTGCCAACGTAAAATGGAGAGAAGGGTATTGGGCACCAAAATCTGTGACAAGGTAAGGAATGATGAACTGGAAGGAATGGCAGATGCGGCAAGCAGAATGAGACAGACCAAATGGCGCTGGGAAGGACACGTAGCCAGGATGAACCAGGCCAGATGGGCCCACGCCGCAACGGTATGGGACCTGCGGATACGAAAAACAGAGCAGAGGACGCCCGCGGTACAGATGATCACAGGATTTCCAAAAGGTAGCTGGTATCCAGTGGACCAGGACCGCAAGAGGCAGAGAAAAATGGAAAGACATTTCACCAAATATAGGCTAAAAAGAGGGAGTAGCTTTGTAAGTTCAAAGCCAGTGAGTGTACAAAGACAATAACAAGGTGCAACAGTTGATGTTGACAGAAATGATTAGTTTTTCATATATATTTCACAAACAAACAAACAAAAATTGTGACATCTGCCTGACATTTCAAGTGACCATAAAGATCCAGAATACAAGATATATTAGGTTTATACTCTTGCAATAAGGAATAGCAAAAATTAAAATTGTCTTATTTTTTAATATGAATAAGTCAAATTTAAAAAAAAAAAATTAAAATTAACATACTGTGACTTTGGTTGGGTGTAAAGTAAAGAAGACAGATGTAGTCGAGATAAAGAAACACTTTTATTTCCGTAAACAGTAACTTTGTACACTCGTTGCAACAACAAGAAAGTCTTTTTCAATTCTCCAACAGCACGGCTCCGAACTCGTAACACAAAGAACTAACTCTTCTCCGTCGGCACAACGCTTCACATCGTCTGTCCGTCTCCGTCGGCACGACTACTCAACGCTTCACATACGTCTGACTGCCTCTTCTGTCGCACTTTACCGCTATTTATATCTCCCAGGCACTATTCTGGAAGCTTCAGGAACGTTCACTTATTGCGGTGAGATACAATAGAAGATTCCAGTAGCCTCTATCCTTTTCTCTCTTTCGGCAAGCGCCCCAACAATGCGGTCATTCTCTATCTCTTTCCTTCGGCTCCTTTGCGGTAGTGCCGACAATAATGCGATGGGTGACACTGCTGTTGTCGGCAATTAGATGCGGCGGGCGCGGTGACAATACAAAATATCCAAAGAAACGTTAAAGGATTATAACATAGACTGTTACCAAAGACAAACGCTATATAATAAGGAATATACATTAACATAACCGTAGTTCTATAAAAGCAAACTTACAGCGAATAGCTCACACTACACGTAGCGCCGAGATTATTCTACCGGCATGTAGGGGCCCTTTGCCCTTCAAAGGGAAACTACAGGCTATCTTGATCTTTAATAGCGTAATTCGCTGAACAATAATACCTAGCTATTGTAACTAATAACTAATCTTTCTAACGAATTACTGTTAAAATACTTCATAACTCTCGCAATGTATAGGAACAAGAAGTTCCGAGAGGAAGAATGGGGTGAGAGGAGATACCCGACGGCCAGATCCAGACTAGCGGCACAGACATCGGCAGAAGACTCCTCAAGGTCTTTCGTGTCCTCCCAAGGGGAACCCGGCGGGGTCCAACGCCTTCATATACCGCCCCCCTTCTCCCCCAACCCAGGAACTCACCAACATCGAAGGTCGGAGAGTGTTCCATTACAAAGCGCATATATTCCCTGCCAAACTGATCCTGAAAGAACCAACGAGATAAAGGATGAATGAAATTATTAATGAAGCGAAATGGAAGGACAGGAAATTTGGGGGATGAAATTATTAATGAACAAAATGGATGGACAGGAAATTCGGGGGATGTAATTATCCTTCCCTGCATTCGCCCAGCGGCCTAGAGAAACCGCCCCAAAATACCCATGGATCAAGAAGGTGGGCCACGGGAACCGAACCCAGACATCCCGAATGTGAGCCTCGCACGTTACCGCAGAGCCATCGCGCTCGGTTCACATTGTATAACTGACAGTTACTTCAAACTGCTCCTTACCTGTCGTTATTGTGAGCTGAGCACTGGCTGTTATACATTCGCTGGACTTACTTTAAACTGCAATGTAAACAAAGTGCAAAATTGTATTCCTCCGTGGGCCTCTGTAATTAACAGTAATATGGCGCGACTTAACATGTGCGTCATGCAAATACGTTTAAAAAATACGCTTTTCACCACTTCATAACGGTTTTCGTTGGTGGTGCTTTACGTACTGCATTAAGATGCAATTTTGAACAAACTATGTTGCATCCCTTCACTTACTTAGGTGGCTGCGTGAACATGTAAAGGGTCTGTCAACAAGAGTGTCTTATCTTCGAACTTAAATAAAACACGTTCTATAAATGATAGACGTCTATTTACTTTTTATTTTTTATGGAACATAATTAAAGTCATTACGTGTGGAAGAGAAAATCAGTGAAGTGACCACCGCGACTTCGTTGGGTTGCGCGTATACGGTTGACCCAATTTTCAATGACAGAAAAATGTAAACTAGGTTCAAATTCACAAATAACACGCGTGATGTTATTCATAAGATCATTTACTGTTTCTGGCTTGTTGACATGAACTCGAGATTTAACGTAACCCCACAAGAAGTAACCCAACGGCGTTAAATCTCGGGGGCCAGTTAACATCACCACCACGGCAAATGATGAAACCTCTGAACTTTTCCTTCAAAAGATCGATTGTTTCGAGAGCAGTATGACATATGGCACTATCTTTCTGGAACTAGATGTTTCTGAGATCCATATCATCCAATTGAGGCCAAAACTAGTCCCTTATAAGAGCACGGTATCTTTCTCCATTGACAGAGCTTCTCCATCTTCGTCTTGGAAAAAATATAGAACAATAATTCCACCGTACCAAAATCCACACCAGACAGAAATCTTTTGGGGATAAAGTGGTCGTTCTTGAATCTGCATTGGATTGTGATTGCTCCAACAGTGGCAATTTTGTTTGCTAACAAAACCATCCATCCAAAAGTGAGCTTCGTCGCTGAAGATGATTTTTCGACAAAAATGCGGGTCAGCTTCCAATTGCTCCAAAGCTCAGTCAGCGAATACACGACGCAACCTATGGTCGTTGGGCTTTAGTTCTTGAGTTAACACCATTTTGTAAGCGTGCAACTTCAAGTCCAGGTGCAGAATTAGCCAAGTTATGGTCGGCGAAATCCCCATTTTTGCGCTCGACGAGGAATTGAATTGTTTCCGTTCTCGCGTACACTCTCACGAACGGCGCCTATATTTTCGTTGAAGCGCTTACTTCAATTACGTACAGGGGTTCTTTGATCGCTGGCAGAATCACTTCTTTCAAATTTATCGATCAAACGCCGAATCGTTCTCTAGCAGGGACGATTATGCATACCGTAAACTTCACGCAATACACGGAAGGTTTGGCAAACAGATGATTCATTTTTGATAATAAATGTTCACAATTTCTACGCGTTGCTGAATGCTGTAACGTTCCATGGCTATTTGTCAATAACAATTGTAACCACATGAAAAAAAAAAAAAAAAAAAAAAAAACGTAACTCAATAACAACGGCAGCTATCACACGTAAAAGATAGGACACTTTTGTTGAAAGACCCGTTCCAAAGGTATTCCATTTATTCCTACTGCCAGATTTTTAAACTCTTTTTGAAATAATATCGGTAGTTATTTTAAATGTAATGTTATTTTGTATGTTAGTTGACGGACTATACTTTCATTCGCCCCTGCGGACACGGAAGTTGTGCGGTGCGATCAAGCAAGGGAGTGTTACTCAAACACGTGCTTTATATTGCAGTTTAAAGTAAGGCCGGCGAAGATACAGGTTAATAAGTAAAACACATCAGAATGTAACTGTCCATCCCGTGAAACAGAGAGCTGGGATATCACATTTTAATTGTGTTAGTTTCTAACCATACTCTCGATGCGCTACCGTCGATTTTTGTTGCCAAGCTAACATGGGCGATTCACTTCGGTATTGTTAGTTACTCTACGTTTACGTATACCAACATAATGAAGATACTCATGAACGACATATTCAATACCTTTGTTCTCGGTTATCATTTGAATGGTAACAATAATAAGTATAAATGCCTCCTCCTGCTTACAGGAGTCAACTCTGGCCTCCCAGTGATAGAGCTCGTGCCATTGAGGCAGTTACCAATGCTGCCCAATAATGTTTATCCCAGTTCTTAAAATTAAATTTAAATGCCCTTCCTGTTAAAAAATTGCTATATTTAGAAATTTCAGTGATTATTGTCATCTACATCTCCAGAAGCGCCAGTTTCGATCTCCACTATCAAACCATCTCGAGGGTTTTTCTGTACTTTATCCCATTATATTGTAACAAATGAAAACACCAGTTGCTGCTAAACACGAGGCATTTAACACTTATGCACTTGCAAAACACAACTGAAGCGTCAAGTCGAAATCACAACTGAACTGTTGAGTTACTATTCACAACTGAAGTATTCTCGGCACTGACCATTGCATTCAACTGAACTCAACTCAACTATCTGTCTACTGAAAAACGGTCCACCACGCCCCTTACATAGAGTCCAAATACAAAGTGAACATTTTGAAAAGGAACCTACTAAAAATGGTCAAAACGGATTTTCTGGAACGCCCTTGGCGTGCCAGGTAGATAGTTCCATCAGCGGCCGGCCAAAATGTTTATGTATGACATACTTAAAATGTACATTATATTACAACTATGGGGTGGCGCATGAATAGTTAACGCACTTTAACATTAGATAAAATTGTACCTCTAGTTATATTTCATTCAAATTTTGCTCCAAAGCCTTTAGTTGCTGCAATATCGTCGGTTTCTTGTTTCATAGCCCAGCATGGACTTTTATCCCTTAAGCAGCGTATTGAAGCAGTTCTCCTTTATGCTGAATTGAAATGTCACAGCAACACAAAGAAGATTTAGGACAGTATTCCACACGCTTTGGGCTCCATCAAGGAACAATTCTCCCATTAATGAGAAAATATGGAAAAGCGGAAGAAGAGGAATGCAGTTTGTTGGAAGGGAATAAACAACCTCGAACACCGATTGTTCGTTCTCCGGAAATGATATCAAGCTCTTCCCTTACAAAATGACTGTGTTGCATAAGCTGACTGACCAGAACAAACAGAGAAGAAGAGTATTCATTATGGGCAGAAGGAAAATATGAAATAATGCTCGGATCTCAGGCGAAGCTTATTTCCACCTCAATGGAACAGTAAACTAATAAAATGTTCGATTTTGGGATAGAGAAAAACTGCAAAAAAAGAAAAAAAGACACATGGGGAAAAAGTGACACTGAGGGTAGCTCCATCCAGTCATAGCCTAACCGGACCAGTTAAGAACGAAGCTGGTGAGGTTTTTTACACATTTTATCTAGTACTTCCTGAGCTTTAATTTCCACAATGTTTACGTATATACGTACATTAACGCTAGTCTATTCAATCTGTCTGATCCCATGGTGCTCCTTAAACAGGTCTTCAGATACCGTAATGTTGACAGGACATTATAATACATCTGCCCTGGGTTTTGCCTGGAACACTACATACAACAGACACATCTGCAGTCATGTTAATGCTTGTCGCCACTCAGTTGAAGAGAGTGCATGGTGATGTCGTATGCAGTTGTTGCTGGGGAGTATTCTTTCAAGAGCTCTACACCTATCCCCTTCTGTGGTAAAGAGCACCCGTTTACAAACTCTCGTTTCAGTACTTCTTGGCGGATTTTTCTTGTGTTCCACAAGCCCGTTGTTTATACGGGATATACTCGTAACATCAGTGATTCTGAGAACTTGCAAACAATGGCTGGATTCAGAGAAGATATCCCGCAGTTTTGTACCATATATATCAGCAACGTCCAACGTTGTCTCTTTGGAGACGCTTACGTAATTAGCTACTATCCCTCACCGCCTCCTTCAGTCGAAGGGTGGATCACGCCTGTGGTACTTACACTCACAAGTAGCCTCATTCTAGATGATTTTTGCATAAATGCTGAACAGTAAGAGACAAAAGCTTACTAAATTAAAAATGTGGATCTGTTTAAAATACACAATTTATGACAAATAGTTCTTTTTTCTCTTGAGTGAACCACTTCCGAGATATTCTTTATTATTTGTTTGAATCTGCCAATACTTACACTTTTCTCAAATATGAATATGTTATTCGCTTTTCTTAATCTTCTGACCTTGAAAAGAGAAGATATGAAAGTGCTTTCGCATATCAAACGCAGCGTGGCTGTAAACAACCCGCCACTGCAACGCAATGCACAACTGGGGATTAAATAGAGTCAAAGTCCAGTTATAGTGGAAAGAGGTAAACCCAGACTCACCTCTTTCGGAAACTTCGGACATTGCTGGTCTAGTCTTTCGTGATGTCACCCTTCCCTTCCAGTGTCTCTTCACTTTCTCGGTCTCCGACGATACAACCTCTCGATGCTCGTTAAATCTTCTTTACTTCGACCTGACGTCACACACAAACGCACGCACACAGCTGTTTCGCACTCACTGACACACTACCCGACTCATGTGTTTAACTCTCCTGTGTCGTCGCATCCTTATATAGCGGGGATGATGTCACACGGATCATTCGCGAACTACTTCAAACACGCCGGCGATGACTTAGCCCGAGAAAATCCCTTTTGGTTCTGCTGCTCTGATTGTTGGCGCGAGGCAGCCTGACCTTGTGCGCCTTTGATTACTCACCGGTCTGGTATGCGGTGTGAAGTAGCTTAGCCCCACTCGTCCTTTGTTCTGCGCTGCGCCCGGCGCCACACTATATATTTTCACTACGCTAAAATGTGTCACATGGATTAATTTTTTGAACATAAACTTCCCACGTTGCTTTAAATAAACTACGGTCTTTAAATTTCAAGTTCTGTATATGGCATACTGTCTGCTGTATTCGTTGGTAATACCAAAATTTCCTTAAGGCAGCTCTAGGTTATTTTACCTGCTAGAGTTAAAAAGTTGACTAGTATTTGCTTAATCTCGCTGTCTGGGAAGTTAAACGCGCAACTTCAGCCATTCAACAACACCAACAATTGTTTCTGAAGACAAAGCTACCGTCATGAGTGCGCAACTAAAGACAGCTATATAAATGAAACAATAATAAAAAGTAATCTTAAAAAGCTGTTTAACGGCCGTCGGTTTATTGGATTGTCAGCATTATATTCGGTTGAAGAAAGAAGACGACTTACTTTGGTGACTGTACCAGGTAGCGACTTCAAATACTACAAAGAAGAACGGGACCTCAATTAACACAAAAGACTGTGAGGCATACAATGGGCGTTGCAGCTTGGTCCTTTGTCTCTTCTCTTGAGATCGATTCAAATGCTGAAAGCTTTCTTCCGCTAAGTTACAACTTCGAGTACTCCTCACAACAGACTCAAATGTTTACTATACAAGCAAAATATGTGTATAAGGCACAACACTTAATACATTTACATTCCAGCTTTAACTTTTATAGCGATTAAATAAGATATTATGATTACCAAACTACAATGTCTTGAATTGGAAGCTCTCTATTACCATCTTAATTGCAAATTTATCTTGATTTATGTCCTTTTATTTATGCTGTTTTTTAATTCTTGCATTTGTACTTCGTCTGCAACTTCAATAGTCATATCGGCGGTCTATCCTTTTGGAACATACTGCTTATAGGAAATGACGTTAACTCGTATCGTGGGCTTTGGGTTTTTGGACTTCAGACCACGCACGCACCCACGCAGACAGACACACAAACACACACATTCCTACTTACAGACTGGGGAGGATAAGGAATAATCTTAGAGAAAAATTCCTACTTCCCAGCCGGGAATCGAACCCAGAACCCCTTACACAGCAGCCAGGTGCTCTACCGGCTGAGCTACCATATGTATTTATTAACATATTTATTTGACATTTCAGAGCCCTTCCTTTGGGTTTAAAGAGACGACGGACAAACCGATGAATATTCAAATCAACCAGAGATCATTTTGGGAGGTACCTAAAATTAACTGATACTAGAATGTTTCTGCTAACTTCTCCCGGGTGGAAAGAGGAGGATTATTAACTCGTAGTTCACAGGTGCAAGCTATTTTCGCACTACGAGACACCGATCGACGATAGAGGGTACGTGAGTTAGCCCTGGAGATAGGAATGTCGCCCATCGCTGTGTTTCGCATTCTAAAGAAGCGCCTGAGAATGCGAAAAATTGCATCTCGGTGGGTTCCTTGGGATCTGACGGAAGCGCAGCGATGGCTTATGGCTGTGATAGAGACGCCTTCTTACGGCGCATGTTTTGCGGAACCCTCCCATCATTTTATAGGATAATGCTTGGGCGCATACGGAACACTCGGTAGCAGATTTGTACCGTCACTGGGGGTACGACGTACTTTTGTATGCACCACATTCTCCGGACCTAAACACTATGGTAATGATTTGATCCCAAAGATGAAGGAACCACTTCGCGACTTTCGATTTCGGACTGTTCCGAAATTCTGCAGGCATTAGGGCGGTTCATAACAGAAGAGGAGCTGCTACAGGGACACTATGACTTCCACATCGCTGACGAGTTGTAGACAATGCTAGGTACTGCACTGTAGGGCTGCAGAAGTTCCACAGATGTATCAATTGTACACTACTTATAAATAAGTAGTCGACACTATTAAAGTAATCTAAGTATTCTCTTCTTCTAACTTCGACATTCTGTACCAATACTTCAGTATTCTTTCCAACACCTTACTTTTGTAGCCTAATCTTCCTAATTCAACTTCATTTGACGAAGATGTAGGTAATCCTCGTGCCCTTGGTTTATGATATGCTAAAGTTCCTCAACAATCAGTTATATATTACAACAGAATCTACATCAATCAACATCCTGTTAAATTGAATGTATAATTGCTTTTAATAATTGCAACATTTAATTAATTTAGTAATTATTTCCAAGGATACACTTGGAACACAAATTAAACACACACTTTCCTATCAGGCTCAAACAATTTCCTGATGAAAATTACCTATGATGCACATAAAGAGGACGTAAATGTACTTTCATATCACATTTAGAGTAAAAGGAAAACGAGACATTATTAACCAATGCATTATTTACTCTGTGCAACTAAATTTAGACAAACCGAAAGCTATAAATGGATAATTGTCAGCTTTGAATGTTTGTTTTTAATTTCAACTGTACCTAACAAAGGACGGAACTAAAATTAAATTTCAAATTAGAACGGCAAGACTAAACATCAATGTTCCACGTAGAGGAAGCAAAAATAAATCATCCAGCACTATAGAGAATAATTACTATTAGGGATTTGCATCCGTGCCTCTGGATATTTGCTTCCTTTAACCGTTCACTCTGGCTACGAAATTACGTGTATTATACGTTTCCCATACAGTTTACGGAGAATTTCAGCAATACCCTAATTTTAAAGTAAGCTTGTTTCAAATAAGCACTAGCACTGCAACCGGAATACACGCCAAGTCATAATTTTCTAAACTTTTCCGGTTGAATGTATTTATCTACTGAAATTAAGCTTTGGGTAGGGTGGTCAAGCGATGTGAAACTATCCAATGTGTTACATTCATGTGACTTTCTCTACTCTTGCACAAACTATTTCTACAAACGCTTATTTCTCTATCTACTCCATTTTAATCAAGCTTGACATTTGCAGGAATTCTTTATTGCTAATTTTCTTATTGGTAGAAGGCGGATATGATAATATAGTAACCTCTATATATGTAGGTACATTCACGTGTCAAGAAAGCGTCTTAAACATATGCTTCGATTAATAAAAATCGAAGAACCATTTTTGAGAAAATCGAACATTTTTAAAAAGGTTCCATATATGGGTAGTTTGGGATGAGAGGATTTTCTTAAAAATCTTGGTGTCGCATCCTTGGAAGATATTAAACACAAATGCCAAAATTGATTAACCGATTTTTCGTTTTTAAATCATGCTATTCACAAGCAGAGAAGACAGACAGACAAACAGACAGAAACACACACACTTTTTCTAATAATGTTTTGTTGGGTTCTGGGAGTCTCAGTATATATACTTCGTATAATTCCGTTGAAATCTCGACATCGAATTTTTGGGTGAAATACAATACATTCCCTACTTACTATACGTAGTACAGAAAATAAAAATATGTGCTGAATGCGCATTACTCTCTACTCGACGTTTTACAAACCATTCCTGAAAAACAAAAGCTTATTCTTTTATCTATTTTTTAAACTTGTTCCATTAATATCACGCCGATAATTCCAATGGTCACTGTGGTTTACCTTTGGCATTTTACTTTCTCTACTACACATAGTAAATAGGGGAAGTGTTGCATTCAACCCAAAAATTCAATGTCGGATTCCACCGGAGATGTGTTTTGAGACCCCCTGAATTAAAAAAGGCATACGCGTGTGTGTCTGTCTGTGAACAGCATAACTCAATAAGGAAAATTCGGTTACATACCAAAGTTGCTATTTTAATGTCTTTTAAGGATGCGATACGAAGATTTTGATGAAAATGTCTCCACCTCAAACCATCTTTTACATGGAAATGTTTTCCAAAATGTTGATTTTCTTAAAAATGACAAATAATTTTGATTAAAATGCCATATTTTAAGGATATTTTCATGGCAAAGGAAAAGTATATTTTGAATTTTCTGGGTACAGTCCATGTAGTGCTCTTTACTGTTGATGACTTTTGCTTAACTGATAAACCGTAATAGTCTCCAAATCTTACTACACAAAACATGTAGATCTCGTTAAAACACACAATGTTAAATCATTTTTTTTTTTTTTTTTTTTTTTTTTTTTTTTTTTTTTTTAAGTGAACCATTTCGGAGAAACTCCTTGTTATTTGTCAGGATTCTGCAATACTAATAGACCGTTCTCAAATGGGAGGAATTTGAAAGGCATCATATAGCGGCCACTCTTGAAACATTTATCTGTCGCTAAAGCCTACTATATTCCCTTAGCACCCACAAGAAAATTAGCAATAATGTTATTTCTACATAATTGTATCTCAATTAACATGAGGTAGATACAGGAATAAGTATTTCTAAGAAAAGTTTGTGCAAGAGTAAGGGAAAGTCATGCGAGTGCAACATATCAGATTTTTTACATTAGATCACACACAAATTCACACTCTCATTCATAGATCCACACCCTAGGGAGGACAGGGAATAATCCTGGCTAACGAAAATTCCAACTCCAAGCCGGCAATCGAACCCGGGATCCCTCGCACAGGATTTATTGGTAATTCACATAAAACCTTAGTTACACGTCTGCTCATTTCCTTATAAGTATAGGAAGGATACGGTAGGTCAAAACAATATGTGATGGATTACAAATTCCATCCTCTTTGTATGACGGGATAAGGCGAAAAAATATGATGCGTAGCATTTACATGATTTTCTATTACACATTTACACATTTTGTCATAGGTATAAGGACACTCTGTGCTAACGTGATACTCAGATTTTTGGAACAGCACATCGCTATGTGCTGGCTTTGAAATTCCATGCTCCTTGCATGATCGCGAGAAAAAAAATGCGAACAGGACTTTCCATTTCCAGATATAACTATTCGAAAATTCAAAGCAACAACAAAGAATATCTGCAAAGTGTCTAACGCCACAAACACTTTTGCTTGACGTAAATTGTGTGGTTTAACAAGCTCTATATTTCTTAGGCAGGAAGATTTTGTATTCTCTAACTGTTTACAGTTACGCAAAAGTCATTCAGAATTAAAATCACTAGGAATGTTATTCCCTTATAGTTCACAGTGCGCATTTTATTTGTTATGTAAATATCCTATAAACATACGATATTTTAATCAAAATCATTAAAGCCATTCTTCAAAAAATTAAAAATAAGGAGAAAATTTCCATGTAACGGATAGTTTGAAGTGGGATATTTTCTTGAAAACCATCGTGCCGCTGAACTTAAATTTCAACTTTGCTAATTTTTTGGATTTTAGTTTTTTACTTGTGCTGCAGAAGACGACACACACACTCACACACGCACAGAGAGAGAGAGAGAGAGAGAGAGAGAGAGAGAGAGAGAGAGAGAGAGAGAAAGAGAGAGAGATAGAAAGAGACAGAGAACTTTTACTATCAATACTGTACATTGATATATACTATAGTTGACACCATAATAATTTTGTGCCTTATTAACTTTATCTGTCAAATATATTTACATTATTCATATTTAAATTGTATTTTTGTACAGATTAATTAGCAGGCTGTCTCTTTATGACAACCCTAAATAGGACAGCTATCCAACTACTGATTTGCTCTCTTTCCTTTATTCCAAGGGCTTCAAAATATGTTTTCCCGGTGAAATCTCGAATGAAATTTTTCAGTGGAATACGTTGCCATCTCTCTCTACTAGGTATGTAGTAGAGAAAGTAAAAGTCTCGCTTTTTGAAAATTCAAAGTAATAACAAAGAATATCTAGGAAATAGTTAAAGTCATTGTAAAAGAACAAAATGGTTAAAGAATAAAATGTTATTTTACATAACGGTAAGCTTAATGGAAACCTTTTTTCTTTCTTTCCTGTTTAAAGCGGGGAAAGAGAGAGCAGTATGACTAAGAATGGAATGTCGCTTCAATATCACACGTTGATGTAATTACTTAAGATTGACTTTTCCAACGTGCGAAAGCCACTATTCTGTTGTTTCTTTTGGTATCATGCAGAGAGTTTGGACTTTTAAACCAGTTTGACTATAGCTTCAACCTCCTTAGCTCCCTTGCATCTACAACGAAATGTATGATGAAACCATTTCTGCAAATATTTACCCCAATTATCATTAAGTAATTATAAACATAATTTGTAGAACAGAGATAAAATAAACGATTTTGGGTAGAAAAGGACATGTGAAAGTACTACGTAATATTTTCCCATAGGACCGCTATTCCATTATTCTTATACTGTTTATTCCACTACAAACTTACCTTGGGCGACATTTGCAATACGATTTCTAGGAAATGCGATGTTCTCGTGATAAGCTGATAAACTGAAAATTCTTATGAGCATCAAGAACCACAACTGTAAGGTCATGTGAGTTTTTTTGCAGAAATCAAAGATTACATGTATCAAACTTTCTAAAAACCAGACATTTGGTGTTTTATAGACGAGCAACTTTAGTGTAAACATTTTTTTTTATCGTGAGATCCTGTACAATTTAACACTTGAATTCTCATAAACTGAAGATAAATGAGAGATTTAGTATCATGAACAGCAGTTCTCTGTGTACGAGGGCAACATAAGCCATTAGTGAAATTAACTCAAGGAGTAATCGTTTCCACCAGAAAAGTAGGTACATTGCGAGGATTTTAGAAAGCAAAAAACCAAAATGAACAAAGACGTATCCCAATGCACATGAGCGGTTATTCACAACACCATAGTTCAAATGCTAACGACTCTGCTCTGAGATGAATGACATTCCTAAACAACAAATGTACAAAGAAAGAAAACAAAGCACTATTTTCTGCTTCTTTACAGATTTTTACTGCCCTCACAGCAATACTACTATTCCATTTTTCCATACATTTTCCTTCTTATTTACTTTGGCTTCGGGTATATGTATTTGGGGGATCCTAAAATAAACTGACAAAGTTGTAACTCAAACAACACACAGTGCCTAAAAGGGAAAATAATTCAAATCACAATTGAAAACAATAGTGCCCGAGATATAAACTCGGAAAACAATAACTATGTTACTGCCGGTAGAGGGCTACTACTTCAATAGCATTAAACAATTTATATTATTTTTGCCACGGATAGTAAGTAGAAGTATTGTATGCGACCAAAAATTTCGATGTCGAGATTTCACCAGAAACAGGTTGGTATTTAAGTTTAAGTCTCAAGGATGCGACACGAAGATTTTGAACCTAGAGACTGCTTCAGCCTGAACAAATCCTACCTCTTATCGCCGGAATAACTTTCCATTTTGTAAAGAGGAGTGTCCAGAAATGTTTTAACTGCTCTACTACATTATTAAAGTGTAGGTCTAGGAAGATAGCACATGCTGGGGGAACGTTTTAAACTCTAATTAATTATATGGCTACGGCTTTTAAAAATTATAGATTGTTTTGCTATTGGTACTGCATACTACTTTCGGCCAATTAAACAGAAGTTAATGTTGAATTTCGGTCATCATGGTATCGTTATGAAGTTATTTTAGATTCTCACTTCGTAAACTTTTTATAAACATTTAAAGAAAACGATATAGTTGCAATGCCTGTCCATAATTCTACTTTGATGTCACATTTACATGAGTGTATTTGTCATATAATTAGTTACTTCTAATCTTTCAATTATGGTCTCAATCATGAAGCTATGTAATTAAGGTTTCAATGCCTGATACCGAAATTATATATTCAGAAAATTAATAATTTAAAAGAAGAGATAATTAAAAAGTAATGGTTATCAGTAAAGAATGAATAGAGAAAGCGAACATAAAGAGAGGTGCCTAGCGAATTTGAGAGTACCTAATGGTTCTGTAGTAACCGACACCTTTGGCTGGCCAGTTGAAACAAACACATCAAGATTTGGAGTGTCTAGGCTCTAGGGCAGGGGTGTCAAACAGCACTCACCAGGCGTGAAAAATTTTCCCCTATTTTCCCTCCCTCCGTGATGATCAAATCGGAAAACGGGAAAAACAAAGCGAAAACCGGTTCTACTAGTGCGTGCTACTGCAGTTAAGGAGGGGTAGACCCCTCTCTTCACACCCTCGGAGTGACGTTTGACATGCCTGCTCTAGGGGTGGGATACACGGACACAGTTGTGTCACAGTGAAATATATTTTAGTGTTCAAATTTACTTGACTGGGAAACTGTTTTGTTATTGGTCGGTAACGTTACAAAGGAAAGATTGAAAACATTTATTAAAAGACATTATCACCATAATTAGTGTCATCCTTTCTGACCAAAACCCACGCACACCTTGGGGAAAAATCTCAGTGCTCGTCCCGCGGAAAGAGACTAGATCAAAGGACTTCAATACATTGTTAGGCGGAGTGAGGTATTGCTGCTTCAAACTGTGACCTACAAAACGCAAATTCGGCTTCAAAATTGTTTCATCGGCTTCATGTCTCAACATAAACCTAATCTTCTCTTTGTCTGGATAAATTTATGGATAAAATGGGAACGCCTTATGCGAAAAGTATAAAGCAATTTTGGAAGTTTAGTTTGTGTACTTAACGATGAGGATTCTCTCACGTATAAAACATTAACAAGTTTTACATGTGCATGCCGGATGAAAGCCCCATTTATACTGGAAAACCTGTTTTCAAGTTTGATAGGCTCAATTTTTCAATTTATTGTATCTTTATTATATGGCCTTTGTTTCAAAAACTCAAGCATTTTTAAAGTAATGGCTGATGTTATCAAGATATCCACTAAGTGTGAGGTATCAAATAAATTACATTGCTATCGTTTTCCTGATGAGATTGGGCTTCTTCAAAAATGATGCGCACTCTGAGGTTCCTTGATTTTAAAGCAAAAGAAGATGGAAATGACTTCGGCCCCGGGCTACCAACAACAAAAGATGTCTTCTTTCCAAGATCCCAGCTACGAGTCTTGCAGTTTCTTCATTCATCTCCGTTCCTTATTTCTTTTGGTAAACAGGCAGTGTTTGCGCACAAAATATATCAAGTTCCTACCAGTAGCAAGAATGCAGTCACGGTTCGGGTTTTCTGATAGAGTTTAAAACAAAGCGGTTGCTTTCAAAAACCAGTTACACAAAAGTTATACACTAAAACCCGCCATGTCAAATTATGAGTACCTCTAAAATGCCTGGCACTCACACTTGTGAAAGTTATTCTATGTAGCATATGCAAATTCTTTCTATTCACGAGGCGTGTAGGAGGCAGGGGTGGAATATGCAGCGACCGTGCGGTAATGCTTGCCCCGAAGAGGACTGTTGCGTCGCGAGATTTGTTATATACAAGTTCTAGCAAAAGCAAAGTAATATTGTTACAGTATTTCAACTTTATGAGCTGTTAGAAGTATATTTAAAAAATTGACAATTTTATTACTAGTTAGTATATGCAAATTCGGAGCGTGCAGAGAATATTGAATCTAAGTACACGTGTACTCAACGATAATAACCCACACCAGTTTATAGACGCACTGTAATTACAATTTAGCTAAGATTATACGAATATTATTATATAACACTCAAGCATCGTAAACTATACATAGCAATCACAAGTAAGCTATATCAAATTATGTACATAAAATAAGCCACACACAGAGCTCGAACCGATTAGATACGTACACCAATTGCTTATCGCAACCTTAAGTGCAAGTAAAGACTGCAATTCATTGAAAATAGAAATGCATTTACCAAGACAGTTCACAGAGCAAATTGCACAGCATTTAAAAAGCAATATTGCCAGTACAGGTCCACTCATAACTTGAGTTCTATGTTATCAATCAACATACATGTTGGTATAAGGCAGTAAAATGGCTTAACACTTCCTTTCTGTTCTTTTTGCTGCACATATAGCTTTAGAAGTACAGTTCAATTTTAGGATTTCACCATAAATTATTTTCTTTGTGAAATATCCTTAAACATCTTCGTTGATGCAAGGTAGGAAATTCTCAATCACTTGCAGATTTCATTCCACTGCAGGGAACATACCTACTTGCAACCCTTATAAACAGAGTGGGATTCACTCAGTTCATTTTCATTTTCAAACCCTGTCTGTCTCTTGCGGCTTACCAGTTACACAAAAGTATTCAAAATTCTTTCAGAATCTACAGGAAACCATGGCAATTTTTTGACTGGTTTATTTGTTGTCACTTTAACCGCCAGGTCTTATCCCGTCATCTTGGGGTTACATAGTATGGAGTTAAAATGTTACAAAGTGTTCACAAGTTAACAGTAATGTAACAAGGAAACAGGAATAATAGAGGTTTATTTTAAGAGTTTAGTGTCTTCTACACATAATTCACAAATTAAACACAACATACACTATAAAGTTCTCGGCTGAATGAAATGAAATGGTACAGTCCAGTACACGTAAAGAATCATATACACTAATTTGTTGAGTTGAGTAGATGTTAAGAGCTTCAGAAATGTCTGTAGGAACCTTGTATTGTCTTCTTGTTTTGGCGTATTTTGTACATTCAGTAAAAACATGGCTGACTATTCCACTCATACGTGAGTTGGTTCAAATTAACCAATCATGTGCATAGCAATTTCAACCAATGAATGCCTTCCTTCGCGAAAAAATTATCACTTTCCATCACCTCTTCTGAATTTCATTAGCACATTTATGTTATGATCAGGTTAGAGAATCTAGCTGCACTGTGCTAACAGATGAGCAACAGATGTAATTTGACGCAATAGAGCCGCTATTCAAATGTGGCTGACCCTCGCTTCGGTGCTGAAATAAATTAAATAATTCTAAGAGGGAAACCTCAGAACAGTGAATAAAACAGGAAATACGTTTGGAAGCAGTTATAATTTTGTATTGAACAAAATTATAAATTAACAGCAGATACTTAAGCTTTTCACATTACTAATAGTTTAATAATTACACTTTAATGAATAAACACAATATGCCTATTTACATGAATTATGCATGTGTTTTGAAGTAACTCAGAAACGAAATTAGAGCTTTTGAAATAAATAATTTTACTAAGGAGTATAAAATAATGTTACATGTTGAGTATAAGCGCCCATATAACCATCGTTCTCAGGGATGTCCAACCCTGTCTCCGTAATGGACGGCTATACCCCACTCCATTCCTATAGCCGGAGGGACAGAAGGTCAGTATCCAGTGACGGACACAAACAGGCGATTCCAAGGCAGTTTCTAAGCCATAACTTGAATTTTCTGGGAATGTCAGAAGACCTCCATTCTGGATGACTTTTGCATAAATGGCAAACAGTAAGAGACAAATAAAAGATTACTAAATAAAAAACATAGAATCTCGTTAAAACACACAATTTATCTCATACACTTCGTCTTCCTTTCGAGTGAGCCAACGCCGGGTATTTCAACGAAGAAACATTTAAAAGTCATGTGATTACTAGCAAAAATACAAACTATTAGCTCGCCTTTGAATTTAGCACCACGCTTGTGACGTCACAATATCCAACTGTCAATGAAATCAGGCCGGAATTTTTCGAACGCCACAACGTTACGAAGCTTGTGTCCCAACAACCCCAGGAAAAGCCTTCCCATTGTCAAGCGTAAGTAATGATCCTACCCTCATAAACTGGAAAGTGATCACGCAGGTCGCTCACGTCGTACCGTCCCCCCCCCCCCCCTCCCAGCGCTTGTATTTGATGAGAATGTCAGGTTTAGTGTAGTCCTTTTTAACCATTAACAGCTCGCAATTTCACATACACGGAGTAGATACTTGTGTACCCTTATCTGGCTTACCTAACCTATCTGGGAAACCGCTTGCGGCTGGGCTCGCTAGCACGAGCTACTGTTATCATTTTCCAACTCACCTTTCCTCGTTTCGTTTGCTTTTCAGGGGCAAACACCTTACACCTAGGGAAATATGGAGATTCCATTCGTATAACGGCTCTGGCTGATATCAGCTACAGATGACTAGAGGCATAAAGTAGCAGATTGTGCGTATGACAACTTGCAATACTTCTTTTTATAGAACAAATCAGATTATAAACAATTTTAATGCATTCTTTAAATTTTTTTCCCCTGCTTTTATAAGCTTTAACTGTGCTTTCAATTCTATTTTAATCACACTTTTTTATACATAAGGAAAGAGCTATTTTTGGAGGGTTACACAAATGTGTTCCTTTAAAGCAAATTCAAAAAGATTTAAGTGCATTTTCTAACACATCAAAACCCAGAAATATCATATAACATAAGTTTCTAGGCCTTCTACGCAAATAAGTAAAAATGTCACTAGGCTGTCCCTGTGGCTGAGTGTTAACACCCAGCCTGCTCAACCTAGAGATCGCCAATTCAATTCTCGGTTAGGGCCGTAAGTTTTCTTCATAGAATCACTTCCTGTTCCACGCAGAGTCTGAAGATGTGAATGTGACCGCGTTCAATGTAAACGCTACTGGAAAAAAAGGTTAAAAGAAAGTATTTGAAATAAAAACATCAGTAAGCTGCTTAAGTCAAAGCCCCCGATGAGACCGTATAAGTTAAGGGTGCCTCTACAAATGAAACAATTTTAAAACTGATATGTTGCAAGCATGTGACTCTCACTACTCTATGCTGCTTATTTGTGGGTATACAAATTATTATCGAAGTTTATTTTTCTATCCATTTCATTTGAATTGAAATAAACCTTTTCGAAAATACCTACATTGCATATGTCGTTATAGATACAAAGTCACGTTTTTGGAACTGCACACTACACACTGGACTTCAAATCTCATACTCTTTCAATGGCATCACGAGAAACAACGGACAGTCGACAGAGCTTATAAAGATTGACTAAATACTGAGCAATTCGAACCATTAATAACGTATATCTTGGAAACGTGGCTGCCACCACAAGAATTTTTTCAGTAAATGTGTGTTTCAAAGAAGTCTACATTTTCTCTGGATCTACATTTTCGTATGTCGCTTAACATTTACCAGTTATGTCACGCCTGGGCGACCTCGATAGCTTGAGCGACTTTTTTTACCTCCTAAACATACAGGTAATAGTAAAGGCCGTGAGCAATCTCCACTCTCTGAGCACCAGCTGTACAGCCCTGAGTTATGTAATTTCCCTCGAATGAAGCGGATCACAACTTATTCCGAGAAAATTCATTGTAATATAAGTATATTAACATGCCTATTTTAATTAATCGTTAGAACCATTGAGACTTATTTACTCAAGTCCGAGCGCGGACCTTTTTCTAAAACTGCTTTTTCTTAGATTCAAGAGGCCTCAAACCATACATTTCCGGTGAAATCTCGGAAATTTTGGGTCGATACAAAATCTCACTTACTTACTATACGTAGCAGAGAAAGTAAAATTCTGACGTGGTGCACTCATCTACCCTTGTACTAACCATTCTTACAAACTCCTATATCTTCTTGATGTTAGTCGAGAAAAAAATTTGCAGAAAGTATCTTATTGCTTATTTCCTTGTAAGTGCAACGGGAATATGGGTATACTTACACTAGACTTTGAGCCACAGTCAAATATTTTAAAGCTTTTAAACTCCGTTCTCTTTACACGCCTAACATATAAAAAATGAATAGCGATGTTCCAGTTGACAGAAGTATAAGTTCTCCAAAACTTACACAAATAATGAGGAATACCTCCGAAATGGTTCCCTCTACCAAAAAAAAATTCTTTAGACATAAATCGTGTGCTTTAGCAAGATCTACATTTTTTGTATAGTAAGATTTTGCCTATCTCTTACGGTTTACGAGTTATTCAAGTCATTCAGAATCAACAGGATTAAATAGGCTATAGTCAGAAAATTCAAGGTATACATTTCATTTGTCATAAAAATATATCGAACATGGCATTTTAATCAAAATCGTTAGAGCAATTTTCTTCAAAATCTTCGTTCGCATCCATGAAAAACATTAAACTTAAATACCAACTTTGGTTTTTAACCGACTTTTCGCTTTTGAGTTATGCTGTCCACACGCACCCACGCACACACACACATAAGGAGCTTTTCTAAAATGCTTTTTTTGGATTCAGGGGGTCTAAGACATATATTTCCGGCGAAATCTCGACATCGAATTTTTGGGTGAAATACAATACTTCCTCTACGAGTAGAGAAAGCAAAAAGTACACGTATTTGCAAATGCAAACCTATAAGGAACAATGGCTGTAAAATGGTTAACTCCACAACAAATTTATTTGATACAAACTGTGGGCTTTACGAGATATGGATTTTAGTGCGTTTAACGTCCTTTAAGCCGGTTAGTCATCGGTCATGTCAGACGATGGATGAAATGATGTTCAAATGAGCCGGAGGTCATAGAGCTTAGACATTCATCTTTCAGCATAAAGGAAAGCCCTGGAAAAAAAACCTTACCTATCCATGTAACTAACCCTAACAGAGACTCGAACTGGGGAATTATTGAATGCGAGGCAGACACGTTATCTCTACAACAGGTTGGCAGGAATTTCTGTCTCTTACGGTTTACCAGCAAGACAAAAGATGGCATTAAAGTCTATCTGCTTTATCTGCGGATAGGTGGCTCCCTATTAGCATCTATTTTTCATTTATACTATTGTTTTTAAGATTTAAGGTGGAACTTAGGGTCTTGGTATTAAATATCCAATGCAGTATTTACCTTGGCGACTGAGAGAAATCACAGAAAAAAATAATCAGTTAGATTGGTCGTCCCACAGAATTTGAGCGTCGAACCTCCCGAAGACGTTACCGATGAGACAGAAGTTACTGTATAAGGAGGACTTCATTCTTACATGTAACATCAATAATGCGTTCAACCTTATGTCTTCGACTTGGAGGATTTTAAGCAACATCGTTACAATAATTTCTAGAAAATAACGAAAAATTTGCACACAAAGGGTAGTTTGGGGTATGGTGATTTGCTTGAATGCCCCTTGTGTCGCTTCGTTGACCGAACCAGGTTTCAATTTTTAACCGAGGGTTTGTTCAGGCCCCCCCTTTTGAGGGGGGGGGGGGAGTTAGTTCAGAGGTAGTTCAGAGGGAAACAAAATTAATGTTTTTGGAAAACCCGTATTAGCGTTAATGCTGTCATGGTTAATCATATTATGCAGGGATGTGCAATTTTGTCTCTTTGGAGACTCTTATGTAATGAGCGGCCATACCCCACTCCACTCCTTAGGCGAAGGGACAGTCAGTATCCAGTGAAGGACACAAACAGGCGATTCCAAGGCAGTTTCTAAGTCATATCTTGAATGTTCTCAGAAGTCCTCTTCATTCTGGATGATTTTTGCCTAAATAGTCAATAGTGAAAGACAGACAAAAGCTTACTAAAATGTAGATCTCGTTAAAACACTCAATTTGTGTCAAATACTTCGTTTTTCTTTTCAGCAAACCATTTCCGAGATATTCCTTATTATTTTTGAATTTGCCAATACAAATAGGAACATGTTATTCGATGTCATTTATCTCTTGGCCCCGCAAAGAGAACTGAATTTCAAAGGCAGCGCATAGCAACCAGCTCTAAAAACACTTCACTAAAGCCTATTGTATTCCCATATTCTCCTTGCCCTACAAGAAAATTCGCAGTAAGGTAATTTCTGAAAATGAAAACGTTTATGTCGATTAAAATGTAGTGCATAAAATATAAGCATTTGCAAGAATAGTGAGTATAAGAGTGAGTATACTTATACATACCGGGTGGAAGGAAACTTATTACATTCCTTCTTATACGAGCACATTCGTATGTGCTTCATAGAAGCATTACAAATTAATTAATTATGGGACATCATATAGGGTTTCGAAATAATTAATCACTTAAAAGAATTAAAGAAATATTCCGAGCACTTTTTCAGACGTGAAGTTGCTCGGGAACGTTGGGTCAGGTGGGTCACAAATCTGAACCGTTTCTGGTTGTAAACATGTCGGTCGCTTGCAAATACAACGCAGAATGATGTAATGTTTTGGGAGATAACGATTCTGATTGGTGTACACTCGCACAGTAAACATGAAAGGACACGGCATGGTATTTGTTTTCGCTCACGAGACGCGCCCCTGCGATGTTTGTTTATCTACTGACCTAGTGAAATGACACCCACATAATCTGCAGTGTTGCCAGCTTGTTTTCGACAAAACTAAAATATCTCCATAGGAAATGGTCAGAGACAAAAAAGTAAGATACAAATTGTGCTCCAAATACCGAGATCTACCACTGGTTTAAACTAATGTAATGACTTCCCTTCCATCCTGTATATTTGCGAACTATATAGTATGGATCGCGATATGTTACGCGACGATCACTTGATGGATCTTATAGTATATGCGCTTCGACTTTGTCGTTACATATTGATGAACTTCTTAAACGTAAGCAGCACCACAGAAGTTACTATGAACAGATGTTTATCGCATAAGATTTAAAAGTACTTTCGCAAATCAAATGCAACGTACTGTAACCAACCCGCCACTCCAACACAATGTACGTCTGTGTGTTAAAGAGTGGCAAATGGGTGCTGCGTTATCTTGCCAAGATTATGAATAAGAAAACAAGCTCTAGTTCAACACAATCATCCCGCTTCTCTGGAATATCTAGATCACAGGTGAATCAGTGATAAGAATGCAATAAGAAAGCGATTTCCAGGTAAAGTATTGTCCTGGTTTGGACTAGACGGTGAAGTCCTAGATCCAAGCGAGTCGTTTCAATACAGCCTTAGGCAATTTGAAGCAGAGTTATTCCAGACCTTTACAACATATCAGCCCAGAGCCTTTTCGGGAGCAGCAAAGAAAGTAGGGCAATATTTTAACTCTGTGTTTCTACAGGCGGTAACAGAGGAAGAAGTGGCAGCGGCAGTCTAGCTTAAAGAAGATGAAGGTGGCTATGATCAAAACTACAGAGCCGAGGTCATAAGCGAACCAAGAAGTTTGTCCTAAGGGGAAATTAAATGATGAGAAGAATACCAAAAAAATTTACAGTTTTAGTTTTTTTCAGTAGTCTTATAAATTGGAATCTTCTCTTTAAGTTGATATAATATATTACCAATTATTATAGTTTAAATGTTCAAAAATATTTCGAGATAAACTGCATTGTATGGAACATTTTGAATGCTATAAATATGGAAAATAAAGTATGACTAAAAATTACATGAGCTATTAGCTCCTATACATTCAACACTCTCTACAGAGAAAATTCTGTTTTCTTCATAAAACGTTTGTGAACTATGTTCTAAAAGTTGAAGAGAACAGTGAAAAAATGGAGCCTATAAAAATAATTTACATAGAAACAAACAAAAATAAAAGAATAAAACGCTCGAGAGAGAGAGAGAGAGAGAGAGAGAGAGAGAGAGAGGTATATTAACCATATGTGTCTAAGAAACTAATATAGTGGATATTCCCAAAAACCAATTTCACAATCTTTCCTTAAATTTGCGGGAATATAGATAATACTGCAGAATATAACCTAATGTATGTTTATTTACAATGCAAAAGTAAAGACGATTACTCTGAAAAGAAAAAAAGAATCTGATGTGTTGCACTCACATTTTTACATACTCTTATTCCTATATCTTCTTCGTGTTAGTTAAGATAAACATTTGTACAAATTATCTTATTGCTTATTTCCTTGTAAGTGCAAGGGGAATATTAGAATACAGTAGACTTTGTGCGATAGTCAAATCTTTTAAAGCTTTGAGATTATGTTCTCTTTGCACACTTAACATATAGAAAAATGAACACCGATGTTCCATTTCACGAAAGTTGTAAGTTTTCCGAAACTCATACACATAACAAGGAATATCTCCGAAATGGTTCACCCTACCAGAAAATTTATTTGGACATAAATTGTGTATTTTAGCAAGATCTACATTTTTATATAATATGATTTGGTCTATCTCTTAACGGTTTACCAGTTATGCAGAAGTCATCCAGAGTAAATACGACTACAGGGCCTATCTACAGAAAATTCAAGATATACATTTCATTTGCCATAAAAATATCTCAAACATACGATATTTTAATCAAAATCGTTAGAGCCATTTTCAAAAAAATAAAAATTTTCGAGAACTTTTCCATGTAAAGGGTAGTTTAGGATGGGGCTATTTTCTTCAAAATCTTCGTGTTGCATCCTTGACAGACATTAAACTTAAATACCAACTTTGGTTTTTAACCGACTTTTCGTTTTTGAGTTATACTGTCCACAGACTGACACACAGACACACATACGGACCTTTTTCTAAAAACGCCTTTTTTGGATTCAGGGGGCCTCAAAACATGTATTTCCGGTGAAATCTCGACATCGAATTTTTGGGTGGAATACAATACTTCCCCTACTTACCAGTAGAGAAAACAATATGCTGCAGCTTTATGAACTTTACTTAAAGAGAAACCAAATGTTGGAAATTGCCAAAGTTTGATCTTAAAGCAGTCCTGTAAATTGGAATTTCCTCTTTAATTTATAACATCTGCTAGGAGCATAACTGCAGATATTTGTATTGGCAACTCAGAATAGTGTAATGAATAACATTAAATCTATATTTACCTTACTTGTAAGGTGTTTTAGTTAATAAGAGTAGTATGTTTTCAGGTTGGTTAGTAGTTCCTAGTATGCGTGCCACACACATACACGTAACGCGTGTTAATTTTTCCTATCCCGGTTTGTTGTAAGGGGTACAGAAGCGTGGACAGGCTCGCGATAAGAATGTCGAGGTCAATCTCACATGGAGGAATCAGATACGGTGATTATCTACCCAAATATTCATTATTTGTTACTTTCATAGAGAAATATCAGAGAAAAGAATTTTAAATATGTCAAATTGTGGCACCTATAATGCTTATCCTTGCACGTCCAGATCATTTACTGCTTATTTAACTGAGCTCAAAAGCTCGAATAATTTCGTTCTTTCTTTCCTTTTTAAGAGTGTAGGGGGATCTGGAAAGTTTTGATAAAATTAATGATACGATACACGAAATGGAGTGTTTTGTGAATGGTATTTCGCAAGAAATTATTGATCAGACAAATGCAGCGTAATCCCAATCCTAAAAAATAAAGGGTCTTCTTCGTGTTAGTTGAGATTAACATTTGCAGAAATTATCTTATTGTTTATTTCCTTGTAGGTGCAGGGGGAATATGGTAATACATTAGGCTTTGAGCGATAGTCAATTTTCTAAAGCTTTCAAATTCAGTTCTCTTTGCACGGTTAACATATAAAAAATGAATAACGATTTCCCTTTGACGAAAGTTTAAGTATTCCATAACACACAAACAAGAAGGAATATCTCCGTAATGATTCGCTCCTCAAAAAAATTCAGTTGGACTTAAATTGTGTATTTTAACGAGATCTACATTTTTTGCAGAGGAAGATTTGGTCTATCTCTTACGGTTTACGAGCTATTCTAAAACTATCAAGAGTAAGCAGGACTACAAAGGCTATAGCCACAAAATTCAAAATATACATTTCATTTGTCATAAAAATATCTTAAACATGTGGTATTTTAATCAAAATAATTGGAGTCATTTTCAAGAAAATCAAAAATTTCTAAACATTTTCCATGTAAAGAGTGATTTAGGCTAGATGAATTTTCTTCATAATCGTCGTGTCGTATCCTTGAAAGATAATAAACTTAAATACCACATTTGGCTTTTAACAGACTTTTCGTTTTTGAGTTACGCTGTTCACACATACTCTCTCTCTTTCTCTCTCTCTCTCTCTCTCTCTCTCTCTCTCTCTCTCTCTCTCTCTCTCTCTCTCTCACACACACACACACACACACACACACATACACACACACAAACATTTTCTAAAAATGCTTTTTTTTTATTCAGAGGTCCTCAAAACATATTTGCAGTGAAATCTCGGCATTGACTTTTTGGGTGGAATAAAATACTTCCTCTACTTTACTATGCGTAGTAGAGAAAGTAATTAGACTACACTGAGTTTTAATGAATAATCTTTTAATAAGCAATTTTCGTATGTGAATGTGGCATGCTCGTCAGACGACTGAAAAGTTGTCTTTTCTTGGAGATAACACATAGGGAACTGTGTGCAGAAGGTGATAATGAGGCTTTTTCGTAGTAGTGCACACATGTATATTTAGCCGATTTGCAGCATGACTCTGAATACTAATCATATAAGGATTGTGTAAAAGTATTTATTGGAACTCCACCATTGAAGAGAAAATTGGTGCACATTCTTGTACTTTAATTGGAGCACCGTTGGCATTTTGAGGGATACATTGGAAGGAAATTGCAGGATGCAAAGCCTTTAGCATGTGTAAATGATGCGTTAAATTAACATTGTATCAACTTTACAGAGTTTGGGGTGCTTGGGCATACAAGACCAACTAGTCAAATCTTTAAAAAGCGAATCGCTATTTTGGCTTTGAAATTAGTCTCTTTGCATGAGCATGAGAAATAAACTAATTGGAACATAGCATTTCAAAGTAGTATAAACTACTTAAAAATTAAAACATTAATACTCAGGAAATGTTTAACACCTCTTTAGTGTTTGCAACTGTCAAGGTGTTTCTTGTATTAGCTTTCAGATTTATTCATTGATTTTTCTCACGTGAAGTTTCGGCAGTTCTTTCCAGAACATACTAGCAGGAGGGTCAACCACGTCTTCTTTATTCTGTTTTCTTGGTCCCTTTTGAGACCTTCATAGCTGACAGCGGTTCTGGGCACATACGGGGTTTGTCCAACAAATAACGGGAATTCAGTCACAAAAATAAATTTATTGAAGTTACATGTACAGTAAGTTAATATTGTTCAATATATGACACTCCTGTGTCAATAATTCACTGCCAGCAGTTTTTCCAGCTTTCGTTCGTTCTCTGGAAGTACACAACCGCAAGGCTATTTACAGATTGTTGAGAGCAACTTAAAGTTAAAAGTTAAACCCGTGGCAGTACAGTCCATATCAGACCAGGGGCTGTCAACCTGACTGCCGGCCTCACGCTCACATACGCAAGGTAGAGGTGGGCGATCATCCAACCGATACGTGGAAGAGATGTGGTCAGTATCTCGACACCCCCAGCCGGAAAGTTGATTTTCATGACCACTTACCTAACGCAAGCTCCTCAGTTTCCTCACGATGCTGAGTGGGCACCAGTCCCATACCCAGGACTTAAAATGCGCACCCCCAGGGGTGGGATCGAACCCGCGTCGCATTACGTGACAGGGAACCAAGGCATGACGCTCTAGCCCACTACGCCACGGCGCAGGACTTGGACCAACTTACATTCTTGAAATTATGTTCCTTTCGGGCTCCTTTTGATCTAACAGAGTAAAACGAAGCCGTGAAGAGCCATATCTTGTCTGTAGGGTCTTTGGGGTAGCTTTGTCACTTTGTGCTTGGCCAATGCCTCCCTTACAATTACCGATGTAGGACTCGACGCATTGTCATGATGGATGATCCAGGAATCGATGATCCTGTATGAAACAAAAAGTTAGTCAAAGATTAGAGTTTCTATCGCACTTTAACTGCATTTTCAGCGTTTCAGGATGACGTCAAACGTCCACCAGGTCGGTCGTCTTCGATACATGTTCTCGGCCATTTTCGGTTGTATATGCCGTTGACAACATCCGCTGTGGCCCTTTGAGACTTATATCATACCAGAAATCTCCATAGCAGATTTGCACAATTTAACGCAAAATTTGTTGGCATACGCCGATCAGTGCTTCGCTGCATCTTGAACCTCGTCGCGAACTTTAAATACGCTTTCACTTCAGGCGCAGTCTACACCCTTCAGAAGTTCGCTGTAAATTGAACCGTACCCGCATATCTAACATGTTCAAATACATCAATGAAGTGGTAATATGAAGACATAAGTTAACAAAATATGAGAGATAAAACAGACATTATTTATCTAACCAAGCCCTAAAATACTTTGACTATGCTTGATTGCGGAGAAGCAAATAAATTAATATTAAAGGTTGCCTGTGTGAGTATTGCTCGGAAAAACAAGTAAAGATTGAAGTGGAAATTGCTCGTAACATCAAAGCTTAAGAAAAAGGGGAAAGGGGCAGAAAGGGAAACACCGGAATATCGCAGAGATGAAATCATAAACACCTGCAAAACAGGCATTAAGAGTATCCCTTCGGCTCATTTTATTATAAATGGCAGTAGGAGAAAAATGAAACATCACATTAGAGATGAAGTCTTAATTTACGTCCTCGAAACAAGTCAATACATTATTTCTAAGATAGTGGCGGTGGTTTTTGTTTAATATACGAGTATTAGCTATCGGAGGGAGAGCACATGAACGCATCACCCGCCTTTGAGTGCTATTCTGAATTGGGGAGAGTCAATCCCTCGTAGAGAGAACCATCCATTTCCAATTTTCATTGCACTTACAACCAAAAGTTTGCCTCTGCACTATTTATGTACTATAGTGCTCATACACACTTTTAGTTGTAGCGGAACATACAGAGATGAAAGATGACTACAGGGATTTGAGAGCCCTGCCTCTTTTGTGCCAGGCTTTTCATCCATAAAAGCAGTTTCCCCCATCTCGTCCTATATGTACATGCACCCACAACACAGCAGCTACCCTTCTACACCCGACAAAACTTTTCTTCTGATTCCTCCATACAATGGAGACCGTGTCGCAGGAGCACTCGTCAGGAAACGAAAGTGTTTCCCTCATGGAGGGGCTGTCTTTGAGGATTTCATCCTGTTGATCCGCTTGCTTCCGTGATGAGGTGAGCGTACCTACTACAGGTTCCTCAAAAATGACAGACATTCCCTGAACTTTCGTTACACCTCTACATAGTTTCCAAGCGTCGAAACTTTGTAATTTATCTGTATCTCTCTTCTTTTGTAAAGAGAGATATGTTTCGATATAACAAAAGTCCATGCAAGTAAAAGCGCGAAATTAAGTCTGGTCAATGCAGGACATGGATTTATAGGGAAATTTAATATGCACATCAGTTAGGAGAGTAGATGAAAGACGACGACGACGCTATCTGGCAGGCTGAGAACAGCCCGAGGTGTGTCATGCGTGTACCTGCCCTTTTAGGGCTTAACCACTTTATGACGGGATGTAGGGTTTTGCAGGGTGGCGGGTGAGAATTGAGGTAGTGGGTAGTAAGGAGGTAGCAAGATTATGCTCCTCAGCGGCTGCTTATTCAGTGTGCAACTACCGTTGGGCACTGCTGGTGTAAAGGTCCAAATATGGAGGTTCATTTAATTTTGAATTTAGAATCCAAACTTATCTTGGAGGACTGTCATGGTGTTCAGCTTTCGCTGTTGAAGGGTAGATGAAAGAGTCAATGATTTACCATTTTAAATATAGCATAGCTATAATTAAGTATACATGCGCAACATAATTCAAACGGGTTGCATTTGTTTTCTGAGCTCTCCCTGAAAATTGCTCACGGTTTTCTTTAAGTTGTATTATTTCACGACCTTAAAATGTTATATAATTAACGAAGGGGATGCGTACTCAACTGTCCAACATTGGACTATCTACACTTAACTCTGAAAATGGTGCGACATCTGTTCCTGAATCACAGAAACAAGATCCGAAAATACCTCCACGCAAAATTTCAAATGGCTACAGCTTCTGAGTGTTGTATGATAGACTACTGATTTTAAAAGGTGCATAGTGGCACTAAGGCCTATATTACATATCGTATTTCTGTGTCCAAAATTGTGATAAAACCTTTGATCACATGATATGATCACATTTAAAGATGTTGAGTATATTACACTATACCAAAGCTTTTATCATATATGTTATCACAGTTTTAAAATGGACACCCAACAGTATGTGTTGTAACTGTAAATGCAACAATATTTATTGCATGAATACTAAACAAGAAATTAAAGAAGAAACGTGTTTTCTTCTAAATACTGGCTTCTCAATCCATTTAATTTCTTCCTGAGATCAGTCATTATCACCCTTTATCTACTTCACTAATGGCTTCTGCTATGTTTTACATATTTCCAGACTTTATTTTATGCTTTTATAATCTTTATGTTTTGATTGTACAGCATTTCATGTGACTCATACTAGGAAATGAGAACTTTGATGGTATAGGGAAATTAGCTTATCGGCAGTTCCCAAGAATTCAATATGGCTGACATTACACCAAACTGCAGACGATATTACTGCCAATGTATATAATAAAAGCATTATTCTTAACCTCAAATAACATAGGGTTAAAATAACACGCTTTCAAACGATAATAATGTTTTAATATCCTTACCACACAACACATTAACTTACTCAACTTCGGCATATCTTGTTTTGCAATAACCCTTTTGGATGAAATCACTTCCGAACGCTATATATCTAATGCACTACTGTGTGCGAGCACAAAAATAAAAATAGTAACTATAACTGCATATGCTGCTCTAAAACAATTTAAGACAAAATCACGCACACACGAGCAATACAATGGCGTGCACATATAGATTGATTAATACGGTGTCTAAATTATTAAATTATTTTAAAATCTATAGGTTGACTTCTTTGCGACGGGTTAAAAACAAGGGCTTTGTGGCATCATAATGGATGCAACAACACCAACTATGGCCGTAGCTTTACCATGGTTATATTTTACGAACTGTTGGCGGTACTAATACAGCCTAACTGATGGAACATTACCAACTATAACCAGACCGCGCTATAATAGGGGGAAAATGTCACAGTTGATTTTTGGGGTATTCCAATAAGTTATTTCCTCTACAGTTACTACGTGTACCTTATATGCTGCCTTTAGCATCAAAGTTCATATCGGCGGCCTTTTATCTTTGGAACAATTGCTTAATAGCAATGATGCTCACTCGCTTTACTGTGATGTGAATCTTTGGATTGATATTACCTTGGGTTATTATACTAAACACACACACAAACACACACATACACACACCCACGCACGCACGCACGCACGCACGTACACGCACACACACTTCCATACACTAGAGAGAAATGGGGAATAATCCTAGCTACTGTAAATCCCCACCCTCCATAAGAAATGGAACCCAGTATCTCAGGATTTGAAGGAACCACCACCGCATGACCGCGTGAGTCACATGCGAAAATCGCGTGTATCAGAACGAATTTTCGCTCGCAGTTCTAAAAATTCTGTGCGGCATGCGAGTCGAGAATTAACAACTCCAACAATGGCAGTGTGGAAGGTGTTAAATGGTGTTACCTCCTCCTCCAGACTTACCAAAGTTGAGGAGGAATATTGCAGCAGCGGGAACTGCTACACCAGATACAAAGTTACACCAATGTGGAAAGAAATTTGACTATTGGCTGGCTGTATGCCATGTCACAAATTGATCCTATATTGAACACTTCAATTTATAACACAACTTCCACAGTTTTTCTTCGGTTTAAGTAATAATTCAACATTATGTTTATACCGCAGAGAAAATGCATTAGTTTAAAAACCCTATAATCATTATACATCTAGATATTGAGATATCCAGTGTATTCGATGTATTATTTTATAAACATTTATAAACTACATGTATAATGAAATGTAAATGTATGTATGCATGAAAAATGCCAAAATATTTTATGAGTATATTCTTGTTATCGTGGTTATTATTTATCGGGCTATATTTTTCTTTTTTATGCATGTCGCATGGACCCCTACTTCAAGAACTTTGAAATTTGAGAAGCTTGAAAGATTTACGTATACAACAGTGTACACAATTGTAATTTTAATGCCTTGTTTTAGTTACATGGTGAAATGAGTTAGCACAATGTGTGTTCTCGTGTTAAAATTGCGTGCGGGGAGAGGAGGGGGGGGGGGGGGCTGAAACATACGTCAAATGTGCATCTTAATGCAAACGTGCTGCCAAATACTTCTAATGGAATTATTCTCGCGTGTCAAGCTCCGTGTTTCACTGTAATAAAATTGGTTGAAATACTCCATAGTTTACTTGTGACCTTGATTTAATGATGTTTATACCAGTATAGGAGAAATTGTAAGCCCGGGATATAAATTTAGAATATCAGGAATAAATTTTTCATGCTCGTATTTATTGTGTTTATTTAATGTTCACCAAAAATTTGTTTTTTTTTTTTCTGTGTTATATTTTATTTTGTAAACTTTATTGTTGCGTCCGAAACTATTCGGTACAGCAATGAGGAGCATGACCGAGATTGATTACAAGGATAAATTAAGAGAAAAACAAAAGAAAAACAATCGTTGCTAGGCTTCGTAACCAAGGGGAATAAAAGTTAATCCCTTCCGGGAGATTTGTTTTCTTGGCACCATATAGTCAAGACGTGCAATTATGTGCAAATTGGCAGATGTGCGCCGCAATAAACGGAAGACGCGTTGGTGATCCAAAATTACAAGAAATAACAAACAATCCGCTAGTGATTGCGCGGAGAAGAAATATCACATACATATTCACGGATATAAATACGCGCATGGCTAACGAAAAGACACGCAGCGGCACGAATCAGAGTTACGTAGTAATGGTAGTCTGATACATGGCTAACACTGTATTGTGACGTAAACGCTCCTCTACGTCGAAGACGTCTACTTTAAGACCTATAAGATCTCGTATTTGATGTCCGGACTAGCTCTAGCAAGAGGTCCTAATCTGCAGGGTGTGCGTGGGTTATGGTAGGAATGGAACCAAACGAAGAATTAACCAACATATCACTTTATTTGTAAATTTCCAGATTTGTAGAGAACTGCCGACGATATTTAAATAGAATGTAACTTTGCAAATTCAACTACAACGTTATAACCCTTTAACTTTGTCACCCTTTAGCAACCGCCGAATTATGTATACGCGCTAGCTTACGTACAACTCCCAAGTTGCACGTGCGTTATCTCGACTCGATTCAAGACGAGTGTGTCTTGGGTTGCATTTGTTTTTGCGCGAGCAACAAGAAGGAAGCGATTTCCATTGGCTAACTTTAGAGCACGTCATGGTAAGATAGGAATCAGTCCGCGGGATCGTTAGAGCTTTGTACATACAACAATTGTAACCTTATCACTCATTTAAATCTGCCTAGGCTTCCATTCTTGAGACTTTAATCTATTCAGCTTTATTACGTCTTCCCCTTAACTATTGACTAGAATCTACTTTTGTTTCTTTATATTATAAAAATATATATTGACATTATAATTTTGGTTTCAATTGATAAAACTGTATATTTTGTATGAACTCGACGAGCCATTGGTCTTGGTTGTTTAGAATATGGATATATTAGGCGATTGTGGTTTTACTTCATTGAGCCATGATCAGACTAGGAGAATTACACTACTGCAGTTTGCGCCGCAGGTTAGACACGAGCTTCGCGTAAGAAACAATTATGAAAGAAAAAAGTTTGCCGCGGGAATAACCTGAATAGTTCTGGGCAGCGGCTTAAGGAACATGTTAAAAACTGAACTGCTTTGTGAATGCATGTTATCTTAGCTCAATAAAAGATAATTTTGGTGAAATCGGGAGAAAATCCTCGCTCACGTCATCTTGTCCTTTATATGTTGCTCGCTACATACGAACTTGTAACAAAGAACCATTCACTCCAGTCAATATGTAACTTAGTTTCACTTTGTGTTGGGTTAAACATGCGCAGTGAGAACTGCAACTAGGTACAACATTATATGGCTACATTTTTTTTTTTACCTCAAATTCAATAAGTTTCTCTATTAATGAACCGTGGGACATGGCTCCGCGGTAACGTGTGACACTCGAAATCGGGAGGTCTCAGTTCCATTTCCGGCGACAATGGATTTTTCGTGGTTTCTCAAGGTCGGTGGCGAATGTTGGGGTGATTCTATTCTACTATGACTTTCTAGTCCCTCATTTCCTGTCCCATCTCTCCATCATCCCTTTCAGAGTTGAAGGACCAGGGCTAATGTATTCGGCATGTTGCGGCTGGGCGGTGGAGGTGTGTGTTGCAGAGGTTTCTTCGTGGCATCGGCAGGATTGCTCAAGTCCAACCTCGGGCAGGCTCCCTTTCAGGGGATTACGGAGGGTTCGGTAATTGTGGATGGCCTTAAGTGGCGTCGGATGCGTTTGAACTAGAAACGTTATGGACTCCAGCCATGTATGCGCAGATTGTCATCCGGATGTGGCCGTTCTTCGGGCCTCTCTCTTCATCTCTCCCTCCCAAGGGACACGTTAGGAGCACGAAAGGTCCCATGGCCTACATGAGGCGCTCTGCCCCGGTTGCGGGGTCTCCTCCGTTACGTAACCTTTTCTATAATAATGAAATGAAACGTGTAGCAAGTGTATTGCTCAATATGTTGTTTCGTTCTATACCTGTAATAGGCGGCTGATAATTGCTGTTCTCCCTTGTCTCCTTTACTAGTATTGGGTAGTAAAATTTACGAGCGGCAGATGATCCTGTAAACTCACAATTGTCGCTATCAACACGTGCAACACGGTAATTAAATCCAAAGGTCTGCGTCATTCCA
The DNA here is from genome assembly GCA_030765045.1 of Tenodera sinensis. NCBI lineage: Eukaryota > Metazoa > Arthropoda > Insecta > Mantodea > Mantidae > Tenodera > Tenodera sinensis. The sequence continues at coordinate 32,151,678 of CM060966.1, read as the reverse complement.
TGTAGTTTAAAAACGTGGAGATGCATACCTAATCTGAAAGTGTCTTGTAGATATAAACCTACCTACCCTTTGTATACCCTTTGTACACCCCTGCAGTATGAGGTTCCGTCGTTTCCTATTCCACAAAGCAAAAACAAATTCATTATTTCCAATGCAATCGAAATAAATGTTAAACAGAGGCACACATTTCGTTAAACATATAAAAGGGGAGGATACAAAGGGAGTGTCTAGCATATAAAAATATTTGATGTGGTGCATCCACACAACATTCCCTAACAATGACAAATTCACATTAATCCATTTTACCGGGTGGAAGGTACTGCTTCGGTCATACCTTAACCAGGAACTCTCCATGATGAGTGTCACAAATATGTCCAATACAATTATTGTCAATAAAGAACCGTTTTGCCGAGGAAAAAAAAAATAATTTGTGTGAAATATTTGGAATACTCAGAATCATCTAGCTTCTTGACGAATGGGTATAAATTATTGCACTAACTGTCGCGCACACATTGTCTGAAGAATCCTATATGGATTTTTATTTCAATTAAAATGAATTTAGTCACAATTTAATTTTAAAGTGACATTGGCATATCTCTCCTTGAAATTACAATTTTACAACTTATTTTACCATGAAAGTGTGACTACATTCATTCGAATTGAGGCAGAAATGCATTGCAGCATACTTCACACAATGTTTGTGAGATAGTGAAATAAATCATTTATATCCATTCGTCAAAAAGCTAGATGGCTCCAAATTTGTGTGTGTGTGTGCGTGTGCGTGCGTGTGTGTGTGCGTGTGTGTGAGACAGAGAACAGCATAACTCAAAGACGAAAAATCGGTTAAAAACCAAAGTTGGTATTTAAATTTAATATATTTCAAGAATGCGTCATGAAGATTTTAAGAAAATTCGTCCACCTAAGCTATCCTTTACGTGGAAAATTTTTCAGAAATTATGATTTTCTCAAAATTGGCTCTAACGGTTTTGATTAAAATGCCATATGCTTAAAACATTTTTATGGCGAATGAAATCTTGAATTTTTTTCTGGCTATAGCCTATGTAGTCCTGTTTACTCTGGATGACTTTTGCATAAACGGTAAACCGTAAGAGATAGACCAAATCTTACTCTACAAAAACTAGATTTCGTTAAAGCACACAAATTATATCTAAATGCTTTTTTTTTTTTTTTTTTTTTTTTTTTTTTTTTTTTTTTTTTTTTTTTTTTGGTGAGTGTGTGTAGTGCACAATTTCTGAGATATTCCTTGTTAGATGTGTTAGTTTTGCAGTACTTAAACTTTCTCAAATGGAAAGTCGTTATTTATTTATTTATTCATTCATTCATTCATTCATTTATTTATTTATTTATTTATTTATTTATTTATTGGGCATGCAAAGAGAACGGAATTTAAAGCTTTAAAAGATTTGACTGTCGCTCAAAGCCTACTTTATTCCCGGATCCTCCTTGCACCTATCAGAAAATCTGCAAAGAGAATTTCTGCAAATGTTAATCTCGACTAACATGAAGAAGATAAAGGAATAAGAGTTGTGTAAGAATAGTTTGTACAAGAGTAGAGAACCCGAAGGTGTAGAGAGCAACCGGGCTGAGCCAGCCGCCGCCGGGATGCTTCTAACTGGGAAAATGTAGAGACGCTGTTCTCTGCTCTGTTGTGGCAAACGTTCCGGTCACCGTTCGGATCCATTCGCCTCATCCATCTTCCCGGGGGGAGCCCCGTCACGGGCATAAGCACAAACGATTGCCTTTCGGTCGAGGTGGTAAGTCTTCCTCCGCAAGTTGTCATACAGTCTCAGAGTCATACAGGACTGTGATTCTCGAACTTTGCTGAAACCGTGACCACGATAAGACCACCTCCGTAGCGCAGTTGGTAGCGCGCTTGCCTCTGGAGGACCCGGGTTCGATCCCCGGTACCAGCATGGGGATTTTATCCCCTCTGGGAGGTCTGGCACAGTGTGCACTCAGCCTCGTTAGGTCCCGGGGGGGACCAATTGAGGAGCTACTTGATGGAGAAGTAGCGGCCCCAGGTCTAGAAGACCGCATAACTGGCCGGGAGGGCTCGGGGCGCTGACCACGTCCCACCCTCCAGTACTGCACCTCACCAATGACGCCTGTAGTGGACACAGGTGGGGGACGCAGGGGCTGGGCGGTAGGCCTTGGCCCTTCGTGGGCTGTCGCGCCGGGGTTTCATGACCATGATAAATGTATTATTTTTCTTCATTCTTTATATGAAGCATTATAAAGACATGAAATACCTTTCGAACGTATACAAATACTTCAAAGCAATTATTGTGTTGCATATCTTGAGAGTTAACTGAAGAACAGAAAATAATTTTATATTAAAGCGAGCACATGTGCGCTTTTATTGGAAATAAACAAGAATAAGAAAATTGGGTCCCGAAACTGTTGCTCCTTATGTTTAACTCTGCTCGCTGGTTGGGATAAATCATTTTATTATATGCCTTTCGTGATTCCATGGCCATTATAAGACAATTCTAAACTTTCTAGTAAACAAGAGACAAAAATACAGGCTGATTGCCAGCGAATTGCTTTCAGTCTATAGAATGATGCGGTATAATAGATGTCTAAAAATAAACTTCTTGGGCTGGAATTTTGAGTTCTTTATGTTTGAAAAGGCGGAAAGGGGAAAGACGGAAATAAGGAGCGTTTTCATCAAGATACTGTAAAATGAAAAGGAAAACATATGTGCTGGCACACGTACCCGTGTGTGCTTCATTGCACACGCATAAGAGATGTGCAAGGTAACTTCTAATAGCTATCTACTGCTCACATAACTTAGTAACTTATGATATATGCATCGGGTGTTCAAATTTAAATATCAGTTTAGAGTCACTTAAATACAAGCAAAGGCTTTTACGGCCGGAATTAATTGATATCTAAATTGTAAAAGTTTCGAGCCTGGAAGGCCATGGTTCATGTGTAAAATTACGTAAAATTTTCTATATGTAAACAGTTTACACATAAATTACGGCCTTCCAGTCCGAGGAATATTACTAATTTGTCAATTACTGTTATGTGTTTACATCAAGTTGTGCTTTAACCCTAAGGACACACGGGCGTTTATTTTGTGTGCGATTTAGGCACGTAATATGCGCGCAGGATAGCTTCACTAGGCTGTTCTAATGGAACAGCACACATGCTCAGCACGTAATCAAGGTGATGAAAGCAAAGCACACATAAACGCGCGTCGTAGAGGGCAGCAGAACTGAAATATTAGAACGCGCGTAATCTGCAAGCTGCGTGCGCATTCAACTCACTAGCATAGCCAGAGAACAAATGAAAAGACTTCAAATTCAGCGCGTTTCGTTTGCGTTCTGCTTCTCCAAGAGCCTTTGCAATTGCAAATATGGACCCAGAGTCCACGCTAAGAGAACTGTATAGGATTAGCAGCCTTAGTCCTAAGCCTGCGGGGTTCCGTTTCCAAGACCTTCTAGTGAAACTTGGAGTGGAACTGCCTAGGATGTTCGCCAAGGGCGAGAGGCTTTACCCCCCTTGGCTATCTGACACGCCCCATGTAGATCTTGGGATGACCATACACCAGAAATCCCCGATGCCTATTTCAAGTATCCGCACGTGTTTTTTAGAATTTTTGTCAGGCTACACTGACCGTCGATATATTTACACCGATGGGTCAAAGAGCACCAACGGTGTTGGATGTGCTTATGTTTATAGAACCGAACCATATGCATTCGGTTTTCCAAATGGCACTTCCATTTTTACTGCAGAGCTTTATGAAATTTATCGAGCCGTTTTGTATGTTCGCCGTCGTAAATTAGGTGACTGCCTGATTTTGGGCGATTCCCTTAGTGCACTGCAGAGCCTTTGTCAGTTGTATAACCCCCACCCTACTGTACAACGTATCCAGGATGCCCTCCATGTTTTACACGCTTCTGGCGTTGACGTGGTGTGTGCATGGATTCCTGGTCACGTAGGTTTGCCGGGGAATGAAATGGCAGATTTAGCAGCAAAGACTGCAACTACAGAACCCAGTATTACCATCTCACGTGTTACTTCGGAAGACTTTCGGCTTGAAGTGCGGAGAGCGGTGCTGTCGTCCTGGCACGAAGAGTGGTCAGCTCTCCGCGATAATAAGCTTAGAGAAGTGAAAGAACTTCCGATAAACTGGGTAACTTCCTGTTGCACATCTCGTCGCGAGGAGGTTAGTTTGACTCGATTAAGAATAGGGCACTGCAATTTTTCGCATGGTTACCTATTTAAAAGGGACCCTGCCCCTCTATGTCCGCTGTGTGACAACCTTTTGGCAGTTCGCCACGTGCTGCTGGAGTGTTGCTCTATAGCGCACCTTCGGGATTCTCTGCGGCTGCCTGCCAGACTTAGCGGATGATAAAACAGCGGTTGATAGAGTTTTTAATTTTTTAGCGGAGTGCAATATCAATTTGAGGATTTAAAATTTTAGTTCTCTTTATGCTTTTGGACGTATTTATCACCTTGTTTCATATCTGGCTATTGCTACTGTTTTTTACCTTTTGTGTATATTTTTCTTGTTGCTAGTATTTTTATTTTTGAGTGAAATTTATATCCGGCTATTGCCATGAATCTTTTAAGGGCGCTGATGACCTTGAAGTTGATCGCCCTTAAGCCAAACCAAACCAAACCAAACCAAATGGACCCAGAGCGATTAATAAGAGGCTGAAATTCGACTTGTGTTATGGGATACCGCTTGTGATGTATACAAGGACAAGTGTCCTTTGATATTTGAAAGAAGCTCATTAAATGAAGAAGCTGACATTCGAAAATAATGATTACAAACGACACTATCTTCACGGAGCGGAGGATACAGTATGTAAAAATGACTGTGCAAATGCCTCTCGCTGTTAAATATGTGTAATTTCTTTCCTTCTTTTTAATACGAAATAGGAAAGATTCCACTACAGCAATAACTCCATCAGCTTCTACCTTGGAGAACTGAACGGACAATACAACGCGAGTGTTTCAGTCGTGTGTGGTTAGATCTCATACGCGCACAAATATTAGACGCGTAAAAGTGGAAGCAAAGTTTAGCTCGTGTGTCCCCAGTGTAAGAGTGGAGAGATTAAGCTGAACAACTTTCTGCATATATTATTTCTCCGCAGTCCGTGTAGTATTTACTCTTTTGTCACTGCAATCTTGTATGTTGTGGGCAGTTAGATTCATGTAAGGGGAAGCTGTTGGACAGTTTGCTCGCCGAAGAACTAAACGAGAGGGGACATAAAATATTATTTCCCCTTTGGCAGTAATCCTGATTTTTTGTATACATTGATATTCATCGACCTTTCTACTTGTGCATCAATACTATGACACTTATCCGACATTATGGTGTCCATGGTGCATCTTGTTTTAAAATTAACGTAGAAGAGGTCTAGTCTTTTGTTTTTTTAAGAAGTTTAATTTTGTTTCCAACGTACACAATGCAGAAATAAAAGTATCAACTTACCAGAATTGTGAACTTTCCAGTGTCGAGCTCACTCTTGAGGGGTTCCCGGGAAGGATCGAAGCGCACGAGGCCCTCCCGATGCCGAGTCGCTTCATGTTGCTCGTATAGAGCCACGGCGCGGTTCACGTCGAATTTACGCGCTGCTAGGAACTTAACGGCTGTCGCCCACGACACGGGCCCGGCACTTCGTCTTCTTCTCAGCCTGTTCACTACATCTATAAAATTCTTCGTGGCCTGCAACAGATATACATCAATACATTATCTAGTGTACTTATAATTTACATAAATTCTATGTATTAAGAACATACCGTTGAACATTTATGATCTCTTTTCTAAGTTCAAGCTGCATTTTTAACATTTAATACAATATATTGTCACTTCATTCCTTGCATAAGATAAGGTTTGCGCAGATATGTTTTGCACTACGCTGACAAACGTCGAAGTAAGTTGTGTTCATGTTCTATTGGCCTATACAGCTCCTGTGTTAGTATAGCATATCATTAATTCCATCACTGTGTAATAAACCTTGATTGAAACCAACATCCCTTGTGCACCTTGTACCTCATCATCTTGATTAGTGGTTGTTCTTCGTCTGAATACCATATAACTTAGGTACAACTCGTAGGTTTCCTCATTTCTTTCAAGACCGTCTGCAGACCTCACATATCTACTTAACTAAGGACTGGTTGGCACACCAGTGTTCATTTACATCCCTCCCCACCATATTTTTAGAAATGGTTGTAGATTGATCTACAAAACATAAGGGAAGATTCGCCATAAACATCGTTTTTCAAAAGTCACTTCAAACGTTCAAGCATTATTAATATTATAATACATGAGTTAAAAAAAGATACTGAAAACCTCAAGTGGTTGTCAAACATCGCGATTGTGTTTTCATTTGTTTCCTTTTACATGCCATATAACTATAATTACCATGTTGTTAATAAAATACTGTAACGCCGACCTCCCGCTCAAGATCAAGCTACCTCACACCACGACATTAGGTACTAGTCAACGCACGGCCCGGCGACAATGGAGCGGTCAGAACAAAGGATTCCAGACCTAAAACAGGGCTAGGCAACTGGTGCTCTCTGAGCGAAGCCTGCTCAAATTCTTGCTCTGATAACTATGTTTAGTAGGTAAAAAAAAAATGAAGATCGCTCAAGGTATCCCATGAGTTGCCAATGCCTGCACTAGAAACTGCACATGCGTGCTCGTTTACCAGAAGTTTCGAGAAGAAGTGTATTTTCCAGACAATTCGCCGGCATTTCGCCTGGTCTATATAAGCGAGTCGGGACAGCGTAAGAAGTCAGTTTTTTTACCCGAGTTAGTGTGTTAGTTTTTAAATGCTGAAGCACTTTCCGAGTTGACTGCTGAGAAACTGTTTAGTGAAAGTATAATCGGAACCAGTTGTTTGTGAGACAGAGAGAGTAATAAAATGGTGAGCAGCATTAGTGAAGTGTGGGTCAAGGTTACGATAAGTCAGAAGAGCTGTGAGTTGCAAGGTTTAAAAAAATATAAATTGCAGTAACGATAAAACAGACAACTGTGTTTTTGTGATTCATTTTTAAGAAAGGGAAATAAAGTGACGGAAAAAGTAGCTGAAAGTGTGTTTGTCACAACGATTTATGCGTTGCAACGTATGGATCTATCGCTATGTCGAATACAGTTGGTGCAATGCTATTATACATTAAAGCACTATTTTCAAGATCTACAATATTTTAGAACTTGACGATTTTAGAGCATGTCCATATTCAGTTGTTAATTATGAGATTAAATTAGAAAGCCTGAGGAATAGATAACTTTCGCTTTCCAAACATAGGTCTCCGCAATCACCAGATCTCGATCAGGTCTACTTTTGGTTACATTGCCCTAAAGAAAGAGTTTTCCCCATCACAACTGAAAAATGCTATTCAGAAATAGACAATACTCCCAGATATTAACAACAAAATATTGTCTACAATTTTACAGAAAGAACAACAATAAATGAACCCTTAAAGTTTTGTAAATATCAAACCCTACTGTTTGTCCAAAGTAATCCGATTTTTGTTTTCTTTCAATCTTAATCAGTAAAATATTTATATTACTTCAAAGTTTGAAGTGACTTTTGAAAGATGCCATAGGTAGGTATATGTATATCTTGCAACTATAATTGCAATTTCACAAAGCCTTGCAATATGAAGCATCATTCATTGCAGGGGAAATTTTTGTAATGGCAGCTGGAATAAGAATATAATCTTCGAAAATCTAAGATAAGGTTGTATCTATTATAAAGCTTTTATGCTTCTTAAAAAACTGCGGGTATTTCTAATACTACTAAACTGGAGCTCAATATAATTTAACGATATATCCTAGAGGTTCAGATTTGAATAAATCTTACGCCACAAATACATTATACCACCACTAGGACCGAACTAAATAGGAGACAAGCATTAGAGTTTGATACATTGTTTCTTCGTATACGTAAATGGGAAGAATTGCAATTATAAGTCCACTGAAGCGATTATAGCATTTAGAGGCAAATAGAACGTGATTGAGATCTACTGCCACAAAAGCAAAGTTTCCAATGTTTATATTTACTCTCAGGAAAATATGCGTACCTAAAAGCGTATGTATACGGACTTCAGGTTTTATTGCAGTTCAAGCAGAATAAAAACGAACAGTGTAACTATATGATTTTACTGCTAGCAAAATTGAACTCGTTCATAAGACTGAAACGTAAACAGAGCATTTGCATACTTCTTATTGTATAATCGATAAAGCTCCCTTTTACTTTTATGGTCATATCGAGGGCTTTGACTTTAAAAACAACTATGTTGATAACTCATTGACTGAAAGCTGTGTATTTTATTCAACATTCTCACACTCACAGTGCCAAACTGCGGGGGGTAGATTATTCTAATTAAACAAATATTCTCAGTCGATGAAGCGGGAAATAAAGCGAGTTTGCACAGTTAAACTTGACAGGCGTGACGGTGTCCTGAGTTAGGAAGTCCTTAACAAGTGCTGAGATTTTATCCCGGTGCCAGGCCCCGCCGAGCAGCCACCGTACACCGCGGGTTCGGTGTCGCACAGGCGCCCTCCCTCCGACGGAGGACAGCGGCCGCCCAAACGCTACTTAGCGCCTAGAACCCGCAGTTACCATGCGCAAGCATCCGCGCAATCTGTCCGACATCGCCAACACCTGAAAGATATGAAAATGGAATGAAGGGAAATGATGGAAAGGAAACCGTGGTATGAAACAATGTACCTCAGCATTTGTCTAAGTGACATGGGACAACCACGAAAAAACCCATGTCAGAATGCGCGGCCAAGGGGATCGAACCCGCGACCTCCTGAATGCGGGCTACAGAGGTTACCGGTAAATGATAGTTAAAAGACCAGAACTCTACCACAAAGACCATTAAACTGACATTAGAGAGAAGTGGGATTTGATCTCGAAAATACAAAAGCTTATATTTTGCCAGCGAGTAATACCGGATCTAGATATTTTTGTTAGGATCTACATCCTCATTTAATAGGATGTGGTAACTTATACTGAGGAAAAGGAAGTATATGTGTATGTATGCACAACGATTCCAAAAATTAAGAGCTCTCTAATTGCACGGATATAACAATTATAACAATCCCACCTATAACAGCTTATTCTTCTATGTCTACTAACAAGAAGAACCCTTCTCAACTTCTTATTTTGTGAAATATCAATAACACTTAAATGCATCTCGTATTTTTCAGATTTCTTAAAAATATTTTCTTCTTGAATGAGTTTTTATACCAACAACGTGAAGAACTTGATTTTTATTTACACCAGTTTAACTTAGGAACAAAACATTGAAGCACCATTTCACATATGGTCCAACATAGGTGAAATGAAAAAAACTTTCCTCGTTGAATGGATTTACGTTTCATACAAGTAAAATGCGTTCTATTCATTTGCAGATTCTCATTCATTCGCTTACTGATGTGCTACATAGAGTCTAGGAACTTCGACACCATTAAGTAATCTACATATTAAATTGAAATGGTCTCACAAGGAACTAATATTGAATGTTTTATTCTTAAGTCCTATGTAATCTCCCGTTTACTTAAAGGAATATAAAATGTTCACCACGATCTACTTGCAGCTACCATTTGAGAATCCCCAAAATCTTAGTTACTTGTTACCATTTATATACAACAAGAAAATGGCACTTGACGTTTCTGTTCAATTCATAGAGAAGAATAAATTCTATTGAAAGTAGAAGAGCAAACATGATGTCCTGCAAACTGTACGTTTTAATGGCCTCCTTAAGCCAGCGGCCGGGTTTGCTGTATTCTAGTAGGCCAGGACGTACAGTCGCCCAGTGTTGATTAACCCCATGTAAATATTGAAGTGTCCAATGGCCTAACAGCTTTTGCTTTTTGACAAGGATAGGTAAACACAGGAAAAGTTTTGGTGAGCGCAGGCGTTATCTATTGCGTTATTTATAACGCAAACAACACTTCTGATTTTCGCACCAGAAAATTGCAACTACATAGTTTTTCCCAGTTAAACACATAGGACCTTTCTTTACTTCGCTGTACAGCATATTAATGTCAACCCTAAGTTGGCAGAGGATGCACGATGGGGTTGAGATCCCGCACGTGTTCATCGTCAACACTTGGAAACAAAGGGGCGTATCTTGAATTGATTTTTAACATGGGGGAAAAGTGTAGCACTGCACCTAGCTACCCCTTCCTGGTTCTTCCACGACTCTTTAGCGTGTCGTCAAACCTACCCCGCGTGCTACACACGACAAGAAATCACGTCAGGAAGCAGCAATTGATATTTAATGAGTATATAAATATCTAAAGTACAATCCTTTCAAATTTTATAAAAGAATGTGAATTTTTCTTATGTAAATTTTAAATGTATACATTCAAATAAGCACATCATAACTTTATTCTTGTGAAAGCTCTTCTTAATAAAGCTTGTTCTTCTACTGTTTCATGTTAATTGAAATAAATTTGCCTTCTTGTGAGACGTTATGTTCGAGGAGCTATAACGATGTAACCAAACGGTACACCTTTATAGCTGTTCCTTGTTCTCCCAGATCTGTAAAACGTTGTTGCTGATTGATCTTTTGATAATATAACAAAGAAATATATTTTCAGAAATTACATAGACCAGGTACAAGGCGAATGAGGGAATACCTAGAGGCCTAAGCGATATTCAAATATTTTAAGAGGTGGTCGCTGTGTGATACCTTTGTAATTCGCTTCTCCTTCATGACCAACAGGTTTAAAAAATACGAATAACGACTTTATATCGAGAAAGGTATAATTATTTGAAAATGCAAACCAATGGAAATGGAAATGGTTAGCTACTGACATTTTTTGAATGGTAATGTTTTGTTTATCTGTTACGGTTTACAAGTTACCAAAAGTCATTCATAATAAAGAGTATTTCAGAGGCTAAAACTAAACCCCGGCGCGACAGCCCACAAGGGGCCAAGGCCTACCGCCCAGCCGCTGCGTCCCCCACCTCTGACCACTACAGGCGTCATTGGTGAGGTGCAGTATTGGAGGGTGGGACGTGGTCAGCGCCCCGAGCCCTTCCGGCCGGTTATGCGGTCTTCTAGACCTGGGGCCGCTACTTCTCTATCAAGTAGCTCCTCAATTGGTCCCCCCGGGACCTAACGAGGCTGAGTGCACCCCGTGCCAGACCTCCCAGCGGGGATAAAATCCCCATGCTGGTACCGGGGATCGAACCCGGGTCCTCCGCGCAAGAGGCATTTCAGAGGCTACTCCCAGAAAATTTAAAATATACATTTCATGTGTCACGAAAATAGCATAAACATGTGACATTTTAATCAAATTCGTCATCCCTCTCTTTTTGGTATAAAATAATGAAATCTATCATACCGTTTATATTCTGAGTAAAATAAGCGTTTACCTGTAGCATCAGGGAAAATTAAGCTGATTTCAACAATATAAAGGCCAATATTTAACGTGATTAAAAGAGTGGAAAGAAAGAATAAAAGAAAGCATTTTTATTAGTAGACTAGAAAAATTCAACGCCACGACCGGGACTCAAAAACGGCCCTTCGAACAACGTTTTTAAGTGCTGTTGAATAAAATGGAAAAGCTAATCACGACAAGTGAAGAGGCAGGGGATGTTTCCCCAAGAGAAATTGAGAAAAGATAGGACATAGAGCAGGAGAGGAGTAAATAAATGTAATTTGAAGTAGGACGAGAGTATATGTTGGTTAGAAATAGGTATCCCCGATGCTTTTGGTGCATATAACACATATATTCAGAAAAACTGAAAATGATAAGGGAGACAAATCTATTTAGATATATTCAGTAAAAACATTAGAAAAATATGTATTCATTCCGGCCCCTCACCAACCTGGACGGCGGCGCCGTGGCCGAGCGGTTAGCGCGCTCGCCTACCACCTAGGCGGCCCGGGTTCGATCCCAGGGACCCGCATGTGGTATTCGTGGTGGACGAAGTAGCGTCAGGGCGGGTTTTCTCCGGGTGCTTCGGTTTCCCCCGCCATCTCATTCCACCGGTGCTCCATCTTCATTCCATGTATCATCAGTGTCATCGCCTGCGGTGCCATAGTAGTAAAGGCGGGCGTTAAACACAACAACAACAACCAACCTGGATATGCCCAAGTAGGTAAAAATGACAGGTAATTGTAAAGTTTTATCAATGGTCTTTAAAACATCATGGTGATGTAAGTGACCCCAAGAGGTAAGATAGACCGCCGGGGTGTCGAAGGTGATTCAATTGAAGAACGTTCTTTCATCATTTATACTGCAGCTCAGAGTTGCTCAATTCTAACTGGAGCTGTAATTTATTATAGGATAACCTCTTTGTAACGTAATTTTGAATTTCACAGGGCTACCAGGGTGATCGATCCCCTGACCCTGGAGCACAAATGTCACAGAACTTCCCGAAGCCGCTATATTAAGTATCATGGAGATGTAAATGACCCAAAGTGCTGGCCGGGGTAACGGAGATACCGTCAGGTTCCTGATGTATTCCACAGGAGAGATGAAAACACATCACTCAGCTTGCTCCAGTCCATACAACCCAAACATCTATGTGGAATTTATCATAAGTAACATCATAAGAGAATTTATCTAGGAAGGTCAGACGTGGAAAGATATTTATCTAGACTATTTCATAAATAAAATCTTAATTTAAATACTACATGTCAAAGAAAAGGCTAAATTCTAAAAAAAAAAAAAAAAAAAAAAAAAAAAAAAAAAAAAAAAAAAAAAACTAACATAAAATATATTCCTTGCGATTAGTGCAATTCGACTAAACAAAAGAGATATCTAGTGATAATATGTACAAACAAAATAATGACCAGGTAATAATTGGTATATGATAATTTCACGCTTCTATGTATGAAGGAACATCATAGATCTCAATTCCCAGCAATTTGACAAATTTACTTTGTTGTGTAAACTGATATTATTTTCCACTGTGTTGCATTCTCATGACTTTCTCTACCCAGAAACATTGTTTTTATACAGCTTCCTGCAAATTATTCCTGTGTAAACCCATTTTATCTACTTCACATTAATCGAGATAAACATTTCCAGAAACAGTTTCATTAAAGGTACCAGGGGGCTAGAGGAAGCGAATCGATGGTCAAATGTTTAAGAGTCCTTTACCTGACCTTAAAATCCCAGACTCTTTCCATGACATCGCGACAAGCCACTAAATAATGAAAACGCTTACAAATGACAAAATACTTAAAATTTCAAACCAATGAAAAAGGATTTCTCAGAAATAGCCGATGTTCAAAAAAGATATAACAAATAGGTCGTCTCTTTTAAAATATGTACATTTTCTGTATAGTGCGTCTTGCCCAACTCTGTGGGTTTACCAGTTATATAAAATTTCTTCCGAATGAAGAGGACTTCACAGGCTGATCCCAAAAATGAATCATGTTATGTGAATTTGTGGTACTTGGATTAAAATCGTTAAAAGCCATTTTTGAGAATATCAAACCTCTCGAAAAATCCATAATCAAACGCTTCTTATTTTGACATTAATAGAGTGCATCAGGATAGTCAATTCTCTACGCTCGAGCACAAATGTTCACATTACTCCCCGGAGCCGCCATTTTAATTGTGTTACCGCGATAGTCAGTGCATTGATAAACAGGTGGAGTATTGATTCATCAATCATAGCGCTATGGTGGTATGCAACCAACCTCGACAATCGTGTGAGAGTGTACGTCTGTAAAGAGAAAGCTCATGTTTGAAATTGTTTTGTATAATACCTACCACACATCAAAACCAAGCACACTTTAAAAATGGCGTATTTAGACTTTGTTCCTTCATTTCTTATAATCCTAGCACTGTAAAAATATCTGCAATACTTAAATCAGCGATATTCAACCTGGGGTACGCATACCCCCACAGGCACGCGAAGACTTCTAAGTGGGTACGTAAAATTATTTAATTTAATCCTTCTTCGTGTATTATAAACAAGTTATAAATATTATAATCAATTTTATATATGGTTATGTATATTTTGAGTTAAGAATAACTCTAGGGCTAGGTTTAGGGGTACAGGCTGAAATGGAAAATGGCCTTTGGGGGTATGCAAAGGAAAAAGTTTGAACCACACTGATTTAAATGATGTCGAGCATTCAAAGTCTTTGACGCTTCTGGTAGCTTTAGATGCGTGTGAGCTAATGGTTTTCCAGATAATTTGAATGCTGGGACGCAAATAAAAGTAATTATTGGAAGCAGTGGTAAATATTAAATAAACAAATAAAACACGCATAAATTTTGAATAATTATGACAATTTCGATGTACGAAATGACGTCACAGAAGCATCCCATATGTCAAGATTGTCTAACAACAGCACATGTTTTAATATGTTAGAAACGTTTTGGGAATGATAGAGGAGACAGTCACGAACAATTTAACATATTGTCCGAAAATGCTTCATAATGAAAATAAATTAAACCTAGAGGTTCCGTCTTTATTACAAACTTTTACTGAATACGCTTGAAGGGCATTACATTCACAACAATGCAATTAAAATACCAACGCACACTGCTGGAACCTTCAAAATGTCCACCAACAGCCTCAGCGCTTACACAATCAGATTCCTCAATACACTTCTGCCAAAATCACTGACAGAATTCCACTCGGGGAAGATAATCAGCTTAATTCAATGCCTGAACCTTTTGAATATGAAATGGGTACAGACATTGTGTAAAATTCTCCATACTTAAGACTGTGACGAAGTCATAATGCTTGCAATCTTTCGGGTACTGCGGGTGCTCACTTACAAGATCCAATATCTGCTCCTCGAATTGAAGAGTTCTGCAAGTTCTTCTAGCAGGATTTTCATATAAGTTTGCTCGCATGCTTCCTGTTCCATACAAGCGTCAATTAAGTCTTGTAAAAATGGTATGACCTAGCGTCGCAAGGATTATTCATTATACCAAACGGTAAAGTCATGATGTTTTTCTTCTGCTCCCAAGTGCATATCAGAAAGTTGTTTTTGTTAAATGAGAATAATGTCATGATTACAACAATATTAACATACCAAAATCACCATGGCAACACCTTGACCTGCATAAAACGCACCACAATTTACCATAGCCTACTAATCACTTCAGAATGAAAAGCTTCATTCTATCAATCCGTTGCAGACATCACTGTGTTCTGATAACACACACAAATGCGTGTACCTATCAAACGAGATGTTTCTGGTTTCCTATGTGAAATTTGCTCATAATTGTCTCCTCTATTATCCTAGAAGTTTGTAACATAGTCACGGAATCATCCTGTATAACATGTTTATCTATGGCTTTCCTTTGGACTTTGCCTTGCCATTATTAGCCTTATTGAGTGTAGAGTACTATAGCAGGACAAGGTGATGAGGTCTGTCTCTCTCTCACCCATCTTCCCACCCCCCCCTCTCTCTCTCTCTCTCTCTCTCTCTCTCACTGGTTATTTATGTTATTTCGGCTCCTTTCTGCTTCATTTATGTCTCAACAACATGTCTTTGAAGATAACACCATTGCTTGTTTTCGTCTGAAATACGGAGCTAGTTAGATTCATTAAAACTGCTGCGTCACGACATGAGCGACAAAGACCAATAATTTCATTTCTCGAAGAGCGACTTAACCGCAGCGGAAACGAACAGCACTGAGAGCAGAAAGCTTCAAGGTGTACGTCATCAAAGTCGTTAGATACTCTGCGCTTACGAAAGGAGAGGCAGTGCTCCATAAATAGAGACAAAAAGAGGTAATAGAGACAAATATGAGGAAAAGTAACTTTGGACCTAGGGAAGCGAAAGTGATGCGACCTAAATCGGAAGCCAAAGGAATATATGAACAACGGCGGTGCAAGTCTGCGTACATATTACGATCATAAACCTTTGTGGCCCTAATGACCAAGTTGTCGACGGGCCCTTAAACCCGACATACTCACTCACTCATAAACCTTTGATATGCGGTATTTTTCAAAGAAACCCTTATTAATAAGCGATATATTTATATTATTTTTGTACCGCATTAGAAAGCCTTTCCTAGATATTAAAATCTCATAAAGTCTATTTTATAACTGCGACCATCAAATTTCATTACAAAGGGTTGGGCTCTTCTTGCGTGAATACGCGCGCGCACACACACACACACACACACACACACACACACACACACACACACACACACACACACAGAGAGAGAGAGAGTCGCCGCGGCCTATTAGAGTGCAATTCGACCGCCTCCTTTGAGGAACCCTTATAATCGTTTTACAACACGGGTCTTGCCTTCCCAATACTTTCTGCAGAGTTGCAACATCTTAACATTAACCTTTGCAGCAAATGAAACAGAAAACACTGAAATTCAGAATTTTGGTAGCTGAGACTCCACATGAAGTGAACAGGCAACTCACTTCCTTAAAATCAGGTTTGCTATTGGTCTTTAAGGACACGGATAGAAATTTCTCTTTAGTTGTGGGTAGAGCACATTTTCTTTGTCAACCAACTGCACACGCGTTGACTAAACAGACTTTACCCACAGTTGGGTATTAACGCATACTATCACGGCCGGCTACCTACGTTAATGTCCAGTCCCCTTGACTGAACAATAACCCGGGCAAAACAATAACCACTGTTTACCGTCTTCCGGTTCCAGATGATTCGTTTGTGCCCTTTGAAGACATTCCTTTTTCAGAATGATCCCCTGTGTTCGGGCCCATATAAGGAGCTAGCTAGTGGCCGCCGCGGTCTTTCAATGGACAGTTGCCAGTGACAGTTCATGAGTTCTGTGGACTGCGCCAAATGTTGTTCAGTAATGAGTTGTGTCTCAGCAATTCAGTTGTGATTCGATGGATCCACTGTTTTGTTGTGAAAGTGTACAATAGGTCTCAAGTGTAACCTTTCGCTTCGCTAATCGCTAAAGAGACAAAGTGTGTTTAACAGTAACTAGCGCTCTTATATGTTATAGTACAATTACGTGCGCGCCCACACATCAAAATAAATAAAATATATGACCAGAGCAGCCCATTGTATACACTAGTATTAATTATTACTCATCCAGAATCGAAAATTATCCGAACATTTTGGGTCGCTTTCACTATGTGTAGATTGCCACCGCGATGTAATTCCTTACTCTCAGGAAAGATCCGAGTTTTAATCCTCACGGATTACGTTTTGTTGTGTGCTCGGTGCATAAATGGTTTCTGCCTAGGTCTGAAGTACATCTTGCTCTGGTTCAAAACAAGT
Organism: Tenodera sinensis; assembly: GCA_030765045.1. Lineage (NCBI taxonomy): Eukaryota > Metazoa > Arthropoda > Insecta > Mantodea > Mantidae > Tenodera > Tenodera sinensis. The sequence continues at coordinate 32,134,473 of CM060966.1, read as the reverse complement.
ACACGGTTGAATGTGTCAGAGTAGGAATCAATGTCTGCTTGTGAACGTGGAGCACTGTCAGAACTGATGTACAGGCTGTCTCGTATACACACACAGCAGCAAACTGGACCCATGTTAAACTTGGACTAACATACACATGAGGCGTTAAATTAGTGAGAGGGAGAACGGCTCCCCCTAATGTTGCTCTTCACTTAATGTGACAGCTCAGCAAAAAAAGTTTGCGTTGCATTCAGATGACTTTACTCTACTTACTACCGTTTATTTTTTAACCTATCCCTGCGAAAGTATATTTTACTATGGTTCCAATCCTATCTAAAGAATAAGAAGCAGCTTGTGGAAATAAGACTCCTATAAATCTAGCCAAAGGCCTATTGATCATGGCGTCCCGCAAGGCTCAATCTTAGGGCCCACATTATTCACCATTAATCATCTACTGACAAAATTATACATATAAATTTTGTTCTGTATGCTGACTAAAGAAATTTTGCATTCGGTATTGTCATTAAAATCATATTCTCCAGATGGCAGTAATGCAAAGTTGTGTACATGAATAAACTAGTCTTAAATGCTGGAGAAAAAAAAAACCGTATACATGCATTTCAGGCCTCGAGTAATAAACCAACAATCTCTCTTTATTTTTATGTTTCATTTATATGCCCCCTTAACATAGGTCGTATTGGCGGCTTTTAACGTATTGGAACAATTTGCTTAATAACAGTGGTTTTTGAACGTTGGATTTCTATTACTCTGATTTTGTTTTAAATTTATTACATTAAATTCACACACAAACACACACACACACACACACACACACACACACACACACCAACACACACACACACCAACACACACACACAGATTCACGCTCCTATTCATATTTGCAGACTCTCAGAAGGATGGGGAATAATCCTAGTGGAAGAAAATTCTCTCCCTCTCAGCCGGGAATTGAACTTAGGGCCCCTTGCACAGCAGGCAGATGCTCTACTTACTGAGCTACCGTGCCAGTCTACCAACTATCTGATGATGCTGGAAATTCAAAATTTACGCAAACGGACGCCACAAAGTTTGTAGGAGTATGGATTGATGGTGATCTAGCATGGAAGACTCGCATAAATGTTAAAAATTGCAAAACTCAGTAAATTAAGGTATGCAATAATTTATCTTCTTCTGAGGTTATAAATGAAATGACGGTGAAGTTTCAAAACATTTGACTATCGCTTTATCCTCTCGTATCTCTCTTGCACCTCCAGTGAAAGTGTAATGTAACCATTTCTGTAAACGTTTATTCACATTCCTATTTTATTCAAGGTGCTTCTTAATGCACTGTGATATCCAAATGCAATTCTCGCTCGCTCTATCTTAGGAAATGTGAAATGCCATGATCGTTCATAACTCCGAAAGAGTCCATTATTACAGTGGATAGTTGAGATCTGACGCTTGGGCACATTTTTCCTACGCAACTGTACCACTCTGTTTCCCCTCTCCCAAATAAACACAGTCAATGTTCAAGTGCATATTTCATGCTTGTGTAGGTCCTATAGCTCACGGTATTAATTCGCCATCCTTGTAACGCAACGCTACTCACATTCATGCATTGAATATAACATGCTTCCAGGAGATCAATAACGCAATACCGTTGCAAGCATTCCCATGGCTCTATCGCAACAATGCACTTGTTTTCAGTGCCCTTGCCAGCCGATGCAACGGACAGAATGAATCAGTGATAAGTACTGTTGACATACAGTAAAGCGGCACATCTTAACAAAACTTGGTAACTGCATACTTAACGTCCACTAAGGCTGTTTCTGAACACACCTCCTTGATGCGTTCATTACGTTCTTTGCAGGTAGTGTTCTGCATACAACTTCGTATAATTTTATGCGCTATAACGTCTCCTCATATGTGCTTGTTTACCTTTTCTACTGCTTAACCATTGAATTACTGCGTTATTCTAATGGTTAACATGCGGCGGATCAAAGCCGGCTGAGACAATGAAGGTATTCAGTATCGCGAAAAGCAACGTTGTCACCTTTTCTCCAGGAAATTATTCGCCCTTCTTGCGTGGCCATTTACTACTCAGATGACCAATGTCACGAGAAAACGCGAGATGTTTCAACGCTGTGTTTCACTCCACGTGGAGTTAACAACGGTCTGTCACCTTTTTATTTCTTTGATTTAATTGGCTGAAATGACACGCTCAAAAATAAATAAATTGAGTTTTTTGTTTATAGACGCTATTTAATTGTGGGTTTTCAATGTACCATTTTACATCGGATGTGAAAGGCCGCTAAATTTTTCTCAGAGGCCTCTTTATGAGGCTTGAGGTGCTTTTACGTGCCACAAATCCCCTGGACCACGGAGGCCGACATACAAATGCTCACTGATACAATATGAAGCATCAGCGCCTTCCGAGAACAAACCATACATGCGGGGTGTGTTATCTAAGAGGCTTCTGATGACCAACGGTAAAACACATGTTAACCATTAGAGTAGCACAATAATACACAAACTGAGACTACCGCTTGGCGACTCGCGGCGGTCGCATCGGCTCGATCTACCACAGGAGGTATAATTTTCGCGCAACCGCCAATCAGTGTGGTTGTTGGAAATGTCCTCCTCTTTCCCCACATTTCTGGCATCTTCGGAGGAAATTTGCATTCATACTCGAGAGTTCAATATCCGAAATTGAGGAGTTTCACGCCTGATGTTTTCTTGTGTGTAGTTCTTCCAATGTATGGGTATTTGTTGCATAACTTTATTGTCCAACTCCTCTCATAGATAAAAATCATATACAGTTAAATCAGAGGATTGCGAATGCTATAATCCTTTACTAAATACCAGACCTTCAACATTTTTATAAATTTAATTTAATGACTCGTCAGCGGTGTGCGCGGTAGCATAGTCTTGCTGAAAAAAATCCATTCACAGCGGCCAGCTGTTCAGAAATGGTGTGATTATGACATTCCGGTGTCCCTGTACATGTGTTTGTTTAGGAAATATAGGTACTGCACACTGCATACCAATTGCAAGCGAATCTCGTGTGTAAAATCAGGTCTCTCTATGCTCCAATTCTTTTACATATTATGGAAGATTGCGCATCATCAATAACATTCATAACTTAATAACCAATTATAAAATTAGTAAATTTATATGCACAGAATGAAATCAACTGAACACCGATAACACCTGCAACTGAATTCTCGTAAACTTATAAGCTGGAACAGAAACGAAGCAGACTAGACAATGGTTTCAGTAAAACTGACATTATGCTGTTACGAACCAAAAACAAGCACGGTGGATTGTGTACGAGAGTCTGAGGTGTACGGTAGCAGCAGTATGAGGGAAAGACACTGCATTCCACCCTAAACTTCGATACGAGAGTTCACCGGAAATAAGTACACGATGTGGGACTCCCTGAATTAAAAAACAAAAAGTATTTTTACTTTCTCTATTACGTATAGTAAAGTAGAGCAAGTTTTGTATTCCACCCAAAAATTCGATGTCGAGAATGAGCAGAAATGTCACGTAAGTCGTTGACCGTGTAAGTTTTAAAATGTGTTATGAGATAAGGTGTCCACCTTTCCAGAAAATTATATAACTGCATTCCTATTTCAACCCTGAACACTCACAGTCGCTCACCTTCTAGTTTTAATGAAACTTTGTTTATAACTTTTTCTTACCATTAAGACATTTAACACTAAAAGGTATCTAAGTAAGTTTCCTGTCCTGTACATAAATGCTACTTTCTCTAACTCTAGGCTGTGTATGATGCAAAAATGGCAAAGCGAAAATCCCTTTCTAAGAATAAGCACTCTCCAGTTTGTAACTTAGGAAGAAATAATGCGTCCACAATTGCATTTTGCACTGCACTGTTGCATTATAACATGTTGAGTTGTTATTCCATTCTATAAAAACAAATCATATTTATCCTCTGAGAGCTTAAGTAGCATCTTCGAAGATATTTCTGAGACGATAAGGAAAATAAATTAATTAGATTTCAACCTGCATAGCTTAAAATAAATGACTCGAAGATTACAGGAAATGGAGATTGCACTAGCTGGATTGGAAAATGAGGCAAGAGACTTGGGAATGATGGTGAATCAAAACAAAACCAAATATATCTTCTTATTTCAGACTAGGAATATGGGGGAACCTCAGTATGTATAATTAAATGGAGCTAGTTATGAAAAGTGCGAAAGTTTTCTTGGAACAACAGTCACTGCAGACAATGACATGGGCAAAGAAATTAAAGCAAGAATAGCAGCTGGTAATAGAAGTTATTTTGGCCTATTAAAGGTATTTAAGTTACGAAGTCTTAGCAAAAACCTGAAAATACAGGTGTACCGCTCAATGGTAAAACCGGTGGTGACATCATCACACTCACTGCTGCAGGTGAACTTTTGCGAAGATGGGCAAGAAAGATTTTGAAGAAAATATATGGTCCAATAAATAATAATGAGGTATGGAGAACACGAAGCATTGAAGATGTCATGGCACTATATAACAAGCCAGGCATAGTGGCTGATATTAAAAGGTGTGCCTGAGATGGTTTGGACAAGTGGAAAGGATGCCTGAGGAAAGAGCAGTTAAGAACGTTTATCGGGGAAAACCAGGAGGGAGAAGACTGAAAGGACGACCAGGGAAGAGACGGTTAGATGGTGTTGAGGAGGATCTTAAGAAGATGGGTGTAAAGAGATGGAGAAGGAAGGCTGAGAGTAGGGAAAAGTGGGCAAAGATTGTACGAGAGGCCAAAGCCCTGCAAGGGCTGCAGTGCGAAGAGTAAGTAATAGGTTAAAATATAATCTTTAGGCTACGCTAAAATTCCTTTTCTTCTTCTTCTTCTTCTTCTTCTTCTTCTTCTTCTTCTTCTTCTTCTTCTTCTTCCTCCCCCAAGTACAATATGGAACCTAATAATTCCAATTTCTAAATGACGGGCAGATAAAATACAAACGCAGGCAAACTAATCCCAGTTTTGCATTCTAACTTACCACACATCACTACCCCTGTTTTAAATAATTATATTATATCGCATCGTTACCTACAGAGGGGTTTGAAATGTAAATCTCTAAGAGGGTTGCGTGGTGACGAGGGGAAATAAAAGCGTCACACCTAAGGGTAATATTGCAAGAAATTGCTAGTCCTCCCATTTCTTCATCCCTCCGTCTATTAAGCTCTATTATAACCTTACAACGTGATTTGCCTAATTGATTCATCAGTTGCATCTCTTTTCAAATTGAATTGCTCAGCACCTTTAAGGTTTATGGAAGTTTCAGTAGCGTGACAGAATAGCACAAAGGAAGATATTTTGAAGAACCTAGAGTAATTACATTAAAAGAATATTTTCGCTGTCTGTAGATGTAAAAAACATTAGCAACTCGTGCTCTAAAAAGCTTTTCGTTAAGTGCAAAATTACAGCGCATAACTATAATTCATATTTTCATTTCTCTATACACTAATACAATCGCTTTCTAAGCGAACTGCATAAGAAAAAATCGATCTATACACAATGCAACCTGGCTTCGGAAAAAAGTGACAACAAAGCTTCTCAAGAGAGACTTCTAGCCTAGAAGTACTTTCCAATGTATCTAGTAGGCAGAGAGGGTATTGTATTCCACTCAAATGATCGATATCGATATTTCACTGCAAATACATGTTTTGAGCACCCCTGAACAACATTTTAATAAAAACGTGCATTGTGTACAGCGTAACCCAAAAACGGAAAGTCTGATAATAATTAACCAAACGTAATCTAATTTATTTCCTAGAACTTTTTAACCCTTTACGGATCAACCAGTTCCTAGATATATCTTACTGTTTAGTTTAAAATGTCCAATACTTTCGTCATTTTGTAAACGAGCTCTAGCTTTTCAGTTGCTTCTCGCAATGTCGTAGAAAGATGTAGAAGTTTTAGACAAGTCCCTTTAAGAACCTATTAAATGCTCTATTCCGCTTATATTTACAACGAATTGTGTAATGAAACTGCTTCTACAAAGGTTTATCTCCATTAATAAATGATAGTGTTAAAGAAAGTAATAATAATAATAATAATAATAATAATAATAATAATAATAATAATAATAATAATAATAATAATAATAATAATAATAATAATAATAATAATAATAATAATAATAATCAGAATGATTCTGATGAAGGCCATTGAGTCTACAATGGCCGATAGCTCAGTGTTTCTAAATCTCACGCGGCTGATCACCCGTGAAGCCCTGATTAACAGCATATTTGTTTTCATTTTGTATCTTCTAAATTATTACTTTTATGGCGTTCTAGAATGATGCTTTCAGCAAAAAATATTTAAATTGTGGATATACGTGGGCATGCTAAATCTGAATTTAAATTTGTCAGCACGTCTCTGTGACCTACCTGCCTGCGGTTCCTTTACTTAATTCATTTCTACTTGGGGTGGCAACCATAATGCATCTCTGTAGGTCTAAGTGCGTCAGGTGCCCCTCTTTGTGGTAAACGTATAACCGTACATTATCTCTGGGTTTCAAAATCTGAGGTACTCTATCGCAAGTCTTTGCAAATGCTTTTGTGTGTTTGTGTTGAGCTTTTAGATTTTGAGCTGTTACCATTATTCTTGTAGTATTCGTTCTCTATGTCCATTTCTAAGGTGTATGTGGCTAGTTCACAATAGCTGGTAATTTACTATACGCCCTCGGGGAGACCAGGAAATGCTGTCACCAATGTTCTCGGAAAACTGCCAAGGTAATGGATTCTTAGAAGAACCTTTATTCTGTATTTACAACTCAGGATTGCAAAAGAGAATTCTTGATCTTTTCTCAGACGTAATTTAAATAACAAAAAGTAGATTAATAACAATAATAATAATAATAATAATAATAATAATAATATGATGATGATGATAAACATATTTGAACTGTTTAATTGGGCTGGAATTTGTTCAAGTAAATATTGGTATTGAAGTTTTCAAATTTAACACAGCTTTCTGATCCCTAGATTACAGTGTGGAAAAATGTCATTTTAATTTATTATAATCATTATTATTATATATTATAATTACTACTATTAAAGGGTGGACCATTAAGAAAGCCGGTTGTTAATTGCGCGCTACTGTATAATAATTGTCATGGGAGTATTTTGTGCCTATAAAATTAAGTTGCCTCAACATCTGAAACCAACGGATCATTTATACAATCGAGAAATGGTGATCAGAACTGGCCATAAGGTCATGTGACCAGGCACCTAAAATTTTTTCTTTTGGGAGCATTTAAAATCACAAGTTTATAAAAATACTCTGAACAATACCACAATTGAACGAAGAAATTCGAAAGTTCGCTGTCCAAATCGAGGAGGAGATCTGTCTGAAGGCGATAACAAATTTCATTAATAGAGTTACAACATGCAGAGCAAATCGTGGGCACGTATATAAGATTGATATATTAATTTCTTATATGTAATGTTTTCGTCCGTAGTGGCAATGTGTATCCTTTATATGGATATTGAAATATGTTACATTTATAAAATGAAGTATTTTATTCAACATATTATTATTATTATTATTATTATTATTATTATTATTATTATTATTATTATTATTATTATTATTATTATTATTATTATTATTATTATTATTATTATTATTATTATTATTATTATTATTATTATTATTATTGGATGCCTGTACTTAGCATTGCGTATGTATAACAAAGCAATTTCGCTTGCTTTCGGGATGCAATTTCCAACTGCGTCCCCCTCTCCGCTCTCGACGAGTTACCAACTACGTGCAGCACTTACTGTTTTCAACTCATCTGTAGCCTCATAGCGCACCAGTTTCGTCATCAGTCGAAAATGGACGGCTTTGATTCCGCACCACAACCCCATTTTTTCATAGGTTGCACTCATCTTGTAATTTACTAAAATTTGATATTTAAAAACTCTGAACTTCCTCTTGCTAGTCTGTCTCTGCAAAATAGGAGACCCAAGTTCGATTGCCCAATTCGGGTATGAAATATTTCAACTTCTTTGGCAATTGAGAAAGGATTGATATGAGGTGTTGGTTAAATCTGCAATGAAATGAGTCTAATAATTTAGCTTTTTCTATTTTAACGTGTATAATCAAGGTTAATCCAATAGTAGTAGTTGTGTAGTAGCCTGTTTCGAAGTACGTAATAAATAATCTGATAGTGTTCTTAAACACTAAAACATCAATTACTTGTTCTGATTTCTATTTATAGTTGAGTAAACATAAGGAAAGCAGAGCGAAGCGAATGTCTTGAATGCATAGAATATATTTTTACCTTTTCTACTATTTACGCAAGCGCGTGTGTGGGCGTGCATGTGTGTGTGTGTGTGTATGTGTGTGTGTGTGTGTGTGTGCGCGCGTGTGCGTGTGCGTGCGTCTGTGAACACTACAACTAACAAACAAGGGTACGTTTAAATACCAAATTTGGTAATTAAGTTTAGCAACTTACAAAAATCGATGCGAAGATTTTCAAGAAAAATCTCCCACCCTAAAATATCTTTATATGAAGAAGCTTTCGAATGTTTTATTTTCTCAAAAATACCTCTAAGGATTATGATTAAAATACCACGTGTTCAGATATTGCTATGACCAGGGAGCGGGATTTTAGTAGATAAACATAGGAATAATATTAACAGCACAGAGTATAGAGCCGGCAGTTAGCGGAGGGTTGAGGAAAAGACAGGCCCACCTCTACAAAACAGCCTGTTTCTTGCGACTGTCATATTTATATTTGGTTGGCTTTTCTGCATCGTCTTTACAACAACACAAAATCGTTTGCTACTTGTTACGGACGGGACTTCCTATATGAAGAAAGCTGCCACAGCAATACAGCAAGCATTTTCAAAACTAAAACTTGTCTAGCACATAGTCTCCACCGGATTGCGGAAGAAATTATATCCTCTTTTCCGGATGTAGGTGCTTTTACAGCCAACACGAGAAAGCTATTTCGCAAAATACCCTTCAAAATCAAGATATTTAAACTTATGGCACCTGGAATTCCCTTGCCTTCACAACCAAATGTAACTCGGTGGGGGACATGGCTACAGGCTGCAGTATATTATACTCAATATTACCACAGAATTGTAAACATAATAAAAGTATGTGAGGTGCAGAAAAATGTCGAATATGTGCAGTGAAGCAAATAATTACACCAGCCTTGTTTGAAGGTCTTTCATACATTGAGAAGAATTTCAGTAATATAGTAATCACAATAACATAAAAATGCTCGAGGCTATTAAGACAATAAAACAAGTTTCAGAGACACAGAGTGAACTATCAGCGAGAACCGTTAGAGAAAGCGTGACAAATGAACTTAAAAGTGTTGTAGAGAAGAATATAGGATACGTAGAAATCAGTAAAAGGAGACATGCAGTGCTCCAGACACCGTGATATTTCACATCTTTCTACGCTCCTGTTAGGTCTGGAACGTAGTTTTTCCAAAATACAAAAACTGTCTCCGAGCAAATTGGATGCCACTTACTTTCCACACATTTAGGAAATACATTATAGCACATTGTAATAACTGCTCTCGATAATGCCTCTATCTAAAATGTCTATACATTAAAACCTTAATATAGATGAAGTTAATTGCGCGTTTCAAATGGCTAAACTTTCATTATATGTTGCCTAGTAATGCCCCTTAATCCTGGTATTCCTACCTTTCAAGCAGGGTGTACTCCCTAATGTCTTCCAGTCTACTTGTTTACAACAGCACTGCAAGGTCACCGGCCGGCGCTTCTACCTCCCGTTGTAGGTACACGGTTAACTTGATGGATTACTCACTAAAACCCCGCTCCCTGGTTATGATTAATGGAAAGTGTAACGCAGCGCTATCCCGTGAAGTATTTTTCTGGCACTCTTCATAAGCAAATTTTTACTCCAACGATTTCTAATATTAATTCGAATTTCAAGACAAAACTATTTCCTTTCGAATATCTTACAAGTACACACACATGAAGTAAGGTTTTGTACACCTTAAGCTGTATTCATTACTTCCCTAACCAGTGTTTTCCCTTTTTTCTCTCAAAAGAAGGATACTTGCCCTAACGGTGGTTGTGATGGCGCCCGCCCCTCCTTAGGCATGAGTAAAATGTGCCTGAGCACATAAAGTTCGCCAGCACTGGTGTTATCTTCTAAAAGTAAAACCGAGTTTCCTAGTCGTAAAAAGTTAAGCAATTAAGAAGGTGCAAACACAATTTTACTTTCGAAATAGTCGTTTCTTTGGATATACGTCCTCACCTGGGTAAACGGTGAAAGCGAACCTGCCGCTCTTTCTGCTCCAGCCATACAAAGCTCATTGACGTTATTTTATTTTTCCTTTCAGCAACAATTAACGAAATGTCTATTGGAAAAGTTATAAAAAGTGGGTTTCTGCCATATTTACATTTCAAAACTTGCATTTAGATACGTCTATAGAAGCATAAAACCCTCGCTTTCCAATTGTAGAATTGTTGCTGAGAAAATATCCCTCTACAAACTCCTATATTTTGTGTTAACAATAGATTTTTTCTTCTTATTTCAAGTTCAACGTTCTTAAACCATGTAGATCATACTGGACGATGCATGAAACGGCTGAAATTGTAAAATAATAATGGTATGAGCCCGGGGTTGTTACAGCTAAGAGGTACCCGGTTTTGATCTTTTCAGGATATGGGAAAAACCCGGAAAAATCTTTATCCGGGTAAATCGCCGTCTCTGAGATTCGAACTGGGAATCTCATGTGAGGAAGACCTGCTACTCCCGAGGTAGAGAATGAAGACATATTCGAGCAAATATATTTAATTCCACACAGTGCATATACTAACATACTTACTCCAATTCAACAAACCTAGACCATTAGCACATAAACATACTCCTCTTATGAGCTGTGATATGTCAACTTCAAGTTAATCTGAGCTGGACAATGGTTTTGCTTGCGATGCTAATTCAATATTTCTTCAGGTTGAGGTTGCAGTACCATCATTATGATTTTGTACGGATTTTAACTACTATCTTTTTTTCTATTAAACAACCGAGCGAGGTGGCGCCGCGGCATCGTGTGCGACTTGCATTCGGGAGGTCCCGGGATCGAACCCCGGCGACCGCGCACTCTGAATTGGGTTTTTAAGTGGTTTCCGTATGTCACTTAGGCGGATGCTAGCGTGCTTAATTTCATATCATGATTTCCTTTCTCTCATTTCCCTTTATTCTATTTCCTTATCACCTTTCAGGTGTGCTTGCAGACTCGTGGTGTATGGCGGTGCCCAAAGACGGTGCGGATGCTTGTGCACTGTAACTGCTGTTCTCGGTGCTAGGTGGCGTTATGAAATCGCTGTCCTCTTGTGGGTGGGGAGCCTGCAAGACACCGCACCTCAGAAGAGATCTCTGCACTTATTGGGGACTTCCGTGCGTCTCTGTAGGCCGTCTGCCTGCGCCCTATAAAATCCTACAGTGCCCACACTTCATCTCTTCCTTCAGGGCGCGTTAGTCGCAGCAGATTTTGTGGAGGTCACAATGGGCGAGGTGTCCCCTTCCGCGTATACCCTTTACCTTTATACCCTTTTTCTATTAAATAAATACGCAATATAGGGCATGTCATTGTATTATTAGCTCCCTTAACTTACTATTCTATTAGCCAAATTTCTTTTAACTGGATTGCAGTTCGGATTCACCGAAGACCTAGCTTTGATGGAATCGTAGATTTTCGTTCCTCGTAAATCAATACTCGAGCAGAGTCCGCGGAGTTTAGAAGTGGTACATTGTTCCAACACAGTAAGGGTTTAACTGAAAAGAGCACTAATCTCTGGGAAGAGTCACTGTCTGCCTCTGCTACTCGATTATTTTCAGCATTTTCTGAGCATTACGCTTTGGAATAGGCTGACATTAAAACAAACTACTGTATTGTTCAATGGCATTTTGAAAAGTTAAAATCTCGTAATGTGATAATCACAAGTTGTTAAATTGGTAGCAATATAAGCCATGAATTGCCGAAATGCAGCGTTCTTCTTCGTTTACTTACCCAAAGCACTCTAATGTTAAAAGCGGAAGTCAAAGAAAACTTGCGCCTGAATTCTCGGCAACTTCTTCGCCTTTGCTGTGTAGCGGGAAGTATGACAATTACACCAGCAGGGGCAAAATAGTAATACATAGTTAAGCCTGCAGATCGTAAGCATGATGGCTTCCTAAGTAAAATAATATGGCTTTGCGAAACGCTATGTTTACAATTCCGATATTGCCCTTAAATAATGCAGTTTTTAGAATGGAATAACCTCTCAGAAAAGAGAACGACCTAGAACACTCTAGAATTCGCAATGCAATACGTTGAAAACTATGGTGTTGCATTCAGAAACAAATTGAACAGTCAAACTGTATTTCTTCATACCTGATAAACTGTGTCATTAAAAGTTATGTTTTTTTAAGCGTTTAGAATGTTATGTTCATTAGGAAGTTTCCAATTGTGTATTTTATCCATATGCTAAGTGTGAATTTTTCTAAATAATCTAGTTTTATATGTTACATGCCGTAAGACACCATTATGTTTTATAAATCTTGGCGCGGACACTTCTATTTTGGTAGAATTTGTGATTATATTTGGAAAAAAAAGCTAGTTTTATTGTTAACGCATTGTCAATTCCCAGTTTTATATCAACGTGTGCCGGAATTTCCTCCCGCAGGACTTCTTTCACATGCCGATAAATTTACCGATATGGGAATGTCACTTTTAAACACAATTAAATCATCGGTCTGCACCAGGTTTCAAACTCCCGACTACTGGCTTCAATAAGCCAGCGCTAACCAACATAATCGACATAATATTTGGAGACAAGTATGAACGAGCATGTAGGATTTATGACAAAAACTGAGATATTAAAAAATGTAAAACCAAGTAATACGTATTCTAAAGTGTCAGCTTCATTTATCTACGTACGTCATTTGAAAATTAGCTATGTTTTATTTCAGATAGTTCTTGATGACACAGATCCATTTCTCAATGATCTAGAAAAACCAAACTGCGCATTACCTGAGTGAAACCATTTGTACGTGATTTAGCATGAAAGGAATAAGTATAGTAACACTGGACACTGTAATTTAACAAGAGAAACCAGTTTTGTTTCTCAGACTCTTCCGCTAACTTTAGAGAAAAAAATTACAGGTTATTTCAATGAGTGAATCAGAATACAAATTTGAATATCATTAGTAAATATAAATAGAATATCCGATACCGAAGTTTAGGGTTGATTCTACTAAACACGGAGAGAAGATATTTCTGCAGGCCTGGTCGCTTTTATTGCATGCGGCACCGCAGGCGGTGACAATGACCATACATGGAATGAAAATGGAATAAAGATGGGGGAAGCCGGAGAACCCGGAGGAAACCGGCCCCTGCGCCGCGTTGTCTGCCACAAGTCCCACAGGAGTCACCAGGGTTCGAACCCGAGCCTCTTTGATGAGAGGCAAATGGTCTAACCACTCGGCCACTGTCTCAATTCCTTTGTAACTTCTTGTCCTTGTCCACGAAATCCAATCCATCCAATTTTATGCAAATATAAATGCAAACTGGAGACCTGAGGATTTGTAAGCTGGCACGTTAAATATCAGACCAATTTTCCATATCAAAGGTGCGAGAGCTAATTTGACTTTGCGTTTACTAATCGCTTCCCAATTATTTCTCTAAATGGCTTGTTTTTGTGGAAAAAAAGAATATTTAAACCGGATAAATGGGACAGAGGACGAACATCGCTACATTTTCTTATTTCTGCGTCAATGTAATTAAGCGAAATTGATTTTCTTTGTCCTTGGTGCCAAGAGTAAACACCAAGTCCACAGATTTTTGAAGTTCTAGCTTCGCATTTAGTTGTCAAGATCAAGATTGTTTTGTTTTTCCCACGTACGTATATCAATGCCTCTTATTTACTTATTATTCCAGTTGAACATATTACCTTCAAAATTGATTTATAGCACCATTCCAATTTTCTTGCTGTTTTATTTCTGAGATAACTTTGTGCCAATTTTTCCTGTTGTTCCCTTAAACAGAATGCCCCAATATCCGTTCCTTTACTTCTGAGTGGTCATTTATTTCACCGCGTGGTAGGGAAATCAATACAAAAAGAGATGTTTGGCTCCTCCAGTAATTGGATCTTATGGGAACATTTCGGTATACGCTATTCTACTAACCCTTCCCTGCCAGTTCATCCCAGCGTAGCATTAGGAGCAACCCTAGGCCCGTATTCTGTGAGACCCATTTCCACATCATTTTCTATTTGACTGGAATTAAGAGGCAGTCAACGTTCATATTTGGAATTTTCTTCAAAAGGGCAACCTGATTCAATTTTATCTTTTCTGTTGTTATTCCTAACTCAATAAATGAAACTGCCTAACATTTAATATTTCACTGCCGTGAATCAACAGCTCTATACCTTGCTAAACTTATTTTCTAAGAGACCTGCTTTTTGGTGCATCCGGTACAAGAAACGATTAAGTTGATATTGTGTCACTACATCCATTACATTTGTGCTAAGGGCCAAAACCCTTTCTGGCTATATAGTACCTAAGCCACCAGCATGCTCCTGTGGTAACCTAGCAACCATCGACTGGCGAACGCATAGGAGGGGGAGAGGGGGTTTAGAGAGCGCGTGTTGGGCGAGGAGGGCCTTCCCACAACCCGAATTGGTTTAACTGCTTCCACGCTCTTCATTTTGGCTGCCTGGCAATTGGCTGTTTTATCTTAGGTCCACAGGTGATGCTTAAAGGAGGAAAGCTAACCACTTTATTTTAAAGAAATCGCGCACTAAGTAATGGAGCCAATAACTTATTTTCTTTGCAGTCGTTTCCTGCCCTGTTTTAATACTTTCATTTATAATGTGAGCAGCAGAAGATAGCAGAGTATACTGTATTATACTTCATTTGTTGGAGAGTCAGTGAATCGAAAATCACGACACAACCTCCACCACTTCTTGTATACTCCTGGCAATTTTTGTACTAATCAATTCCGTACATTCCTTTACAATAATTCCCAACTGTTACTGGAGTAACAGAGGAAACGAAAAACGTAACTATTTCGACTTATGTAATTAACTATTATTAAAAATTCGGTAATTTTATTATCTAATGCAGATTCATGCTACTCTCATATTAGTTATATGAACATATGGTTATATTTTATTTTTAATAAAGCTATTCATAGGCTTTAAACTAGCCTACTCCAAGAGGAGTATTGTAATGCCACAAGTTCATGTAGTACAGTTTATGTGTAACTCTTCATTTCGAAGCAAAATGAGTATAGGGCTTTAAAATTTTTTTCAGATTTGATACCTGACTTTTACTAACCATTGATCGGTATCAAAGAGTATATAGTCGTTTCTTTACGTATAGTCTGTCCGGTTTTCTGTAACATCTTAGGTAGGTATAATTTATACACTAAACAGCAGTGAAGGAAGTACTTTAAAGGCCTAAATTGAATTTCTCCTTCTGTTACTAACGGTTAAACCATAGCGGGGGCCATCACCTCATTGCTTAATACAGTTGATGTCACTAGCTTACTCAAGCCTGACCTAGAAAAGTAAACGTGCAGAAGGGTAGAGAGGAATGAATCATGGAACGTCCTGCTGGATGACCAAATGAATCGTTATCGTGAAGCTTTTTATTTTAAGGGAAAGTGTATAATAATTGACACTAACATCTTAATATCCGCAATATTAACTTTTAGTAGTAACACTATGCGTGTGTAGGACAAGGTTGGAAAGATAGAATCAGACTGAAAAATGCATTGTACTGGATTTTTCAATCTGATTCTACCTTTGCGATACACTTTTAATTTTTAAGATAAATAGTTGGGAAAATGAAAATCTTTCTGTTCCATAATGCTAAACAAATGAAGGGGAAAGAAGCATTTTAGCACATTTAATATGAGAAATATTCAAGTATAATCAGAATTTTGAGAATTACTCAAAGCTTGCAGGTCTTTTTTCTTTCTTTGCTTTTTTATCTTTCTTTGTAAATCACAG